>CM069910.1:29011507-29053981 GCA_036172215.1 Camellia granthamiana | reverse complement strand
ACATATATTCATATAAATGGCACTTAAAATCATATTAAACACATAATCACAATTATAATTAAGATCAATTAGCATAATACGGAATAGGGTTATCACAGTCTT
This sequence comes from Camellia granthamiana, assembly GCA_036172215.1. Classification (NCBI taxonomy): domain Eukaryota; kingdom Viridiplantae; phylum Streptophyta; class Magnoliopsida; order Ericales; family Theaceae; genus Camellia; species Camellia granthamiana. The sequence continues at coordinate 29,053,879 of CM069910.1, read as the reverse complement.
CCCTCCTTTAGGAGGTTTGGTCCTCCAAACTTATTTTACCTTCGTCGAGAAACAAATGTGGATAGCATAGTCGCATTTCATCCTCTTTTTCCCATGTGGCATCCATCCCATAGTGTTCTTTCCATTCTACTTTCACCATCGGGATGGACTTGCTTCTCAATTGTTTCACTTACCGGTCAATGATTCGTTCAGGCCATTCAATGTACTCCATATTTTCATCAAGAGCTACCCGGTGATAATCAATCACATGAAACGGATCTCAAAGATAACCCCTTAACATTGATACATGAAACATATTATGGATTTGATCGAATCTCGGTGGCAAAGCGACTCGATAAGCAACTGGACCAAGCCTTTCCAGAATTTGAAACGACCCAATGTAACGGGGCGACAACTTGCCCTTCTTTTTGAACTTGACTTGGCTTTTCATCGGAGTCACACGGATAAACACATGGTCACGAACCTCATATTCTAGAGGTCTTCTTCGAACATCTGCGTAAGTCTTTTGTCGGTCCTGAGTTGTTTTGAGCCTCTGTTGGATAATTTTAATCTTCTCAGAAGTGTCTTGCACAATTTTAGGCCCAAGCAAAGCCCTATCCCTAACTTTTGTCCAACAAATTGGTGATCTACACCTTCTACCATACAAAGCCTCGTATGGTGCCATACCGATGCTGGAGTGGAAGCTATTATTGTATGCAAACTCTGCTAGTGGCAAATAGTCTTCCCAACTCCCTTGAAAATCTAAAGCACACATTCTCAGCATATCTTCTAACGTTTGTATGGTCTGTTTTGATTGCCCATCTGTCTATGGGTGGAATGCAGTACTAAACCTTAGTCAATTAACACAAAAGCATCCTGATTACATATAGAGATAGTACTTGAGACAATGGCGTCAGCATTCCGTGTATCACCCGGAATAAGCGCAAACATTCTTCCTTGCCTCACGGTATCCCCAGTGGTAGTAGATCTCATAGTATTCCCCAGTTTTGGAATTGATGCTGTTAAGCTAGCAGCTAATTTCCCACTTTTCTAGTTACAGTCTCTGGCCATGCGCCATGTTTTACCACATTTAAAGCAGGCTCCTGACACACGGTAACAAACTCCACGATGCTTTTTATTACAGATATTACACATAGGAGATGTATCTCGGGAAGAATTAGAAGTACTCGAGGAGCCCGTATTCTGTTTTTTCGAAAATTTCTTCTTTGAAAAGAAGCCTTGTTTTTTGCTACCTTTCCAATCAGTTGTTGGTTTAGTTTGTCTGGTTATGTTAGCTTATGATATTATGACCCGGTCTAAAACCTCAATATAAGTCTCTAGTTTGAGAACATTCACCTTTTCTAAGATGTCATCCCAGTCCCCCTTCAAAATGTCTCACTTTTTTGGAGTCGGTGTCAACCACATGTGGTGCAAACCTAGCCAATTCAATAAACTTGGCTTCATACTCAGCTATAGTCATGCTGTTCTGTTTAAGTTCCATGAACTACGACACCTTCCTATCACGGACACATTGTGGAAAGTACTTATCATAGAAAATTTCCAAGAACCGTGTCCAACCAATACCCTTATTGTTTTCACGCATTAGCATCCACCATCTTCTTGCCTCATCTTCAAGAGTAAAAGTGGCTAGAAGCACTTTCTGTGTCTCTAAACAAGGAAACACTTCAAATAGCTTTTCAATGCCGAGAACCCATGCTTCGGCTTTTAACGGATCCAATCCCCTATGAAACTGCGGCGGTTTCATTTTCTTAAACTCTTTGGTGAGAGCTATTATTCGTTCATCATTCTGATTATCTTGCACATGTGGTACTGGAGGAGGAGGCGGGGGGTGTGGTTGTTGCCACTGCTGTTGTTGCCTCAATGTTTCTGCCATTTCCTGAATCAATCTTTCCATTTTATCCATTCCGGCAGTAGAAGACTCCTCTATTTCATCACCTCTTGTTCTCACCATCTGATTAGACTTACATTATTCTTTGTACAAAAGATTCACAAGTATGCATATACTAAAGGGCAAATATATTCAAACAATTCGAAATGCAAGCAAATCACAACTTATAGCACATAATCGTTCACTTTGAAACATTTAAGCATATTCTTGATGCTTTTTAATTCATACTTATCACATGAATGCATCCTAGATCTTTCCTTGACACTTATTGCTCATTTGGACAACTGTGTGAGTTATTAACTCGTGCTCTGATACCACTCTGTCATGACCCGAACCCGCCCCTATGGATTAAGGTCATAACCGGCTAGTAATTAAGGGATTACCCGTGGCCTCAAACCAAACAAAACGTATTCCATCAGAGTTAAGGGGCCAAACAGAAGCAAATTCAAAAATTTTGTCCATAGAGCCGTGTTTACATGGCACATCAAATAACACATATCTGCATTCATTAATAACTCACACCAAAAGGGAAATCAACTTAAAATGTTATACACCCACATGATCATTCAAGTCTTAGTCAGCCTAACCAAAACTTATATACAAATGTAATCCAAAATTTTCGCCAATATAACAAGATTATGACAAGAGAACAAAACATGCGAAAGTAAGTCTCATGCGTGAGACGTTTGGGCTGGCTCTCCAAAACTTGACCTTTCTCATAGACTTCACCGGGGCTGGGTTTGGACATCTCTTTGCTCACCTACATACACATGAATGGGTGTAAGCGAAAGCCTAGTGAATAATATCAAATAAAGAAGGTACGCAAATGAAATTCACATATATCAGACGGTCTTGGGCCCATGTAGAATTCTATTTAGTGCATTATTTTGGTACATTAGGCGATCCAAGCCCAAACATATCAAACGGCCTCTGGCCCACTTCGTTCCTTAACAAACGACCTTGAGCCCAATTCATTCATGTATATCAAACGGCCTTTGGCCCAATCAATTGTATCCAACGGCTTTTGGCCCATTCATTCATTCATTCATATCAAACGGCTTTCGGCCCATTCATTCATTCATTCATGTCAAACGGCTGTCGGCCCATTTATTCATTCATGTCAAACGGCCTTCGGCCCAATCGTTCATGTCAAACGGCCTTCGGCCCAATCAATTGTATCAAACGGCCTTCGGCCCAATCATGTCAAACGGCCTTTGGCCCAATCATTCATGTCAAACGGCCCTCCGCCCAATCAATTGTATCCAACAGCCTGTGGCCTAACCATATGGCATAATAAATATTTGTCCACAATTCGATCTAACAAACTTATAAGACTTAGATGGAAGTAAGCAATTGGACAAATAACATACTTCAAATATCTTTATTAAGATATTACTTATAGTGATCTGCCGATGGATTTGCCTTCGTGCTTGACCCTACACATTTCATGAACATAATGGGTCATAAACGATTCAATCCGTTCTTAATTCATACATCCCTCTTAGGCTTCTTTCTTATCCTTTTAACTCATTTATGATGCTTAATGCATGCCTAAGAGTGCTTAGAAATGAAAGAGAACGGAAAATGAAATACAGAACACCTTTACAAAAATTTTAAAACAGGGGTCCCCGTTCAAGCGTGGGTTCCGCCGCTCGAGCAGACCCTCATGGTCTGCAAAAGTACTGGTTGCCTCATTTTTATGCTTGAGCGTGAATTCGGACGCTTGAGCTGAAAGTCATACTACATGGCTCCCCGCTTGAGTGGACATCAATGTTTGCAAAAATTCTGGGAGCTCGCATTTCACGCTCGAGTGGCGCTTTCCCCACTCGAGCGGACATGCCAAATTCTGGGTTTTTCCAGCAACCATTTTGAGCTTCAAGCTTGACCTCAAGGCTCCAAAATGCTTATTTTTGGACACAAAAACATAAAAACATATCACTTAACATGAGGTCATAACTAATAGGAAGCCAATTGTTCAAAATCATAATCTAATTCTCAAATCAATCAACATTTCTCTTGCATGGTCCAAACTTATGCACTCAAGCTTCATACCAATTTCATAACTTCATCAATCATGCATGCATGTCAATTTTTGATTTCATTTCTATTTCAAATGCTACATATGACACTTATTATTATGAAACCCATGAAAATTATGCATGCATGTGAAGATTGGTGTCCAACTCTCCATGTTCAACATTATTCATGCTAGCTTATGCAATTTCATGGCAATTCATAATAATTTCATGCATGCATGTGCATTCTAACTTCATATTCAACTCAATCTTTGCCATGAGCTACCATATCACTTGAATCCACAAAATTACATACCCAACTCATGAATTAAGAGTTGATTACTCACCTAGGAGCTTCAATTCTTCCAAATTTTAGCTAATTCTTGAGTTTATCTTCAAGATTCCCAAGTTTCTTGATCAAAACTTCAATTGCCTTCACTCTCTCTCTCTCTAAATTCGGTTCTCTCTCTTTCTAGAGAGCTAATTTCAGCCAAATGAATTAAAAGAGAGGAATTGAGTGTGAATGAGCCTATTTATAGGCTCTCTTAATCAAATTACTTAAAATTAAGTCATGGTGCTTTAATTAGTCATTCTGAATCTGATTATTTTGATCCGAATAAATTTTCAATTAAATTTCACCATAGGCTCTAAAAATTACGCTAATCACAATGGCGTAATCAATTTCGGGTTTTGTGGCCGATAGGGCCCTCAATTTAAATTCTAGAGCAGCGAATCAGATAGATTTTCCTACGGTGAACAGATAAAAATTTAAAACCACATATATTCATATAAATGGCACTCAAAATCATATTAAACAAATAATCACAATTATAATTAAGATCAATTAACATAATACAAAATAGGGTTATCACAGGGACAAAGTTCCCAAACTTATTTCAAGCTTTCCAAAGAAAAACAAGGAAGGTTTTGAAAGCGTATACATTTTAAAAACCATTTTGAAAATTACCCAATAGTAGCACTGTGAGCCCATCACATAAACGTCTAATTCTTGGGAGGGGGGCCTCCCAAAACCTTTCCATGCACAATGATGTAGTATGTTAGTATTTGTTTGTATTTCTTTACAATTGTCACGTTTAATAAAGGAGTACGCTATCACTTGAAACTGCCACTATCTAAACGATTATAAAATTGACCATTTTGAATTATGTTATTTTAATGTACAATTCATTTTGATTTGTTCGAGTTTATTTATTTGTCACCTTTAATGAAAATGGAAGTTGGACCATTTGTTAGGATCTGGTAACCTGTTTGGCACACCAATAAGCAATCACAAACAACAACACAAGAGATTTACGTGGTTCGGTAATAGCTTACGTCCACATGAGAGATATTCACTATAGAATTATCCCGGAGGGAGTTTACAACACTCACACCTCACTCTCTCTCTATAGCACTCTCATTCTCTTACACACAGATTATACACTCTGTGTTTCCTTGTCTGTGTTATTTTTAGCTCCTCCTCCTCACCTCAATTTATACACAAAAAAGAGGGAAAACAAAGTCAAGAAGAGAAGTTATTGGGTTGGCTGTCACCTGCCATCTTCCCTCATACTTCTTGACTTGGAGCCAACCTCCAACTATTCCTCCATATGGGCTAGAGCTAACAATTCTCTCTCTCCACGCCTATATGGATAACTAACTTCTCACTTGAAGTCCATCCTGGTCAAATTTTTGCAAACTTCTAGTTTGTCTCTCGTGACAACCTTGGTCATCATGTCAGAAGGATTCTTGTCCGTGTGAATCTTTACTAGCTTCATCAGTTGCTTTTCCATCACTTCTTGTATCCAATGATACCGGACATCAATGTGCTTTGTACGTGAATGGTACATGGAATTCTTCCTCAGATCAATTGCACTCTAACTATCACAATGTACATTGTATTTTTCCTGCTATAGACCCAATTCTTGGAGAAACTGCTTTAACCACAACATTTCCTTTCCAGTATTAGCGGCAGTAATGTACTCTGCCTCTGTTGTAGATAAAGCAATACACTTTTGTAGTTTGGACTGCCATGAAATAGCTCCCCCTACAAAGGTGAACAGAAATCCGGATATAGACTTTCTACCATCAAGATCACCCGCCATATCAGCATCTGTAAATCCCTCCAAAATTGGTTTAGCTCCCCCAAAACATAGACACATCTTTGAAGTTCCCTTCAAGTAATGAAGAATCCATTTGACCGCCTCCCAATGCTCCTTTCCTGGTGTAGACCTGACTTTCTTCGTGCGCCCCCCCTTTCGGAGAGGGCGTGAATTGGTCTCCTACAGTTCGGGCTCCTGTCATGGTTCTGAATCTAATCTCACAAAGTGCAATGTAAGACTGATAAACACCAAAGAGTCCAAATCTGGCAATTGGTTTTGGAAAATCAATTTTGAATGAAAAAGCGCCAAACACGGATTGCTTTGCCAGATTACAGAATCGCCACCTAAATATTTTATTTTTGGGAAATTTAGGAAACCCTGACTCGTGCCAAAGGCCACGTGTCTGTCATCACCAAAGTTGCCTCGGCTCGGGAACTTGTGTACGAGAGGGAAATGTCTTGAAACGAGCACCCCCGCTCGCCCGATCAAAGATCGGCCTCTACTAAGCATGATATGTTGTTTTATAAACACATGTGTTCTTATTCCGGTTATTAATCTAACTTATTATGTGATGCGCACAACATATAAGTATAGACTAAAATCGCAAGAATTGGAACAAAACAACTCATGTTTGTTTTTGAAAATGGTTTGAAAGTGCCACCCTCAAGTGGGCTTAAAACATGATGATTTGCCACTTCGCAAAGTGGGCTTAAAACACACATTTATTAAATTGTTCCAATTCAAGCAACAAAGCCTTCATCCATAGGCATTCAAGTAGTTAATCACATAAGCAAATAGTCTCATGGCAACACTCACACGTATGCAAGTATGCTAAAGCGTAACATTTACAGTGTACTCCAAGCCAAAACAAAAACTAGTTAGAAATATGCATGATCCTAACTATGCTAAGATGCCTAATGCAACACATACAATAATGCAACTAAATAGGCTCGGTTATCTAAGATGGCATACGAATGCAACATTTGATAACATGCTTTGAAACACATATTCAAATAAGTGTATTGAAATACAATGCAATTTGAATGATGCGCTGAGCCCCGGTGCATGCAATACAAATGAATGATGCAAACATGCAAGCATAAGGTATGCTAATCAAAACGTGCCCTAATCTAACCATCGAAAGCGGATAAATAAAAAGGAGAAAGATGTGGGGTTGGAAGACATGCACACACACCCGCACCCTTATTATAACATTACGCCATCGCGAGGAAGGGTCCGAATAAATAAGCTAAGCTACACTAAGCTAAGCTAATTATTACAACACAACTAATTAACTATTCTAGCTAATTAATTATTGCAAATCAGATCGAATAACAAGCTATGCTAAGCTAATTAGAAGATTACAAAATGAATTAAGCTAAATTAATTACAGCACATGCACATGTACTTAACTTTAGCTAGCTAATAAAGCGATAAAGATGGCCTCGCGGGCGAGGGAGGCATGCATGCTTGGTTGTGTCCTCCTGAAAATCCACCGCCTTGCCACAAGTTGCCTCTGTTTGCACATCTTTGGACCTTTGAAAATTATGCTAACTTCCAGACTGCTTTTGTTTGATCTCAAGAACATGCTGAGGGCTGATCGGCTAGAAATGGTGGCCATCGGCCACTACTGATGGCCGATCGGCTGGCTTTGGTGGCCGGTCGGCTAGTACATGTGGCCGGTCGGCCACTGCTTCCCTGAAATTCCTTCTTTTGCTGCAACAGAGAGTAAACAGAGGCATGGCAGTGTATTTGCAAGGTAATGTGTGTACTGCCACTCTCCTCATCATGTCTCAAGCTCAAAGGAGAGTGGCACTCGGCTTTCAAGCCACCAACCAAGCATCTTAATGCATGATGGCCCAAAAACCAAGCTTGTACAAGCTTAGTGAATGCACAAATAAGACTCAAAAGGCCAACACCCTATCATGCATGATCAAGGGTGTTGGCGACCAAGAAATGTGACACGTTTCATCACTTTAAGTATGAAACGCCCCACATTTCTTGTGTTTGGATTTACGTCCGATCCAAACACATGCAATGCAACACACACATGCAATGCAACACACATGTTTATCTTGCACATGTTTTACTTGGTCCATTTTGGTTACACATTTTACATTACCGATTAGTCCTTTATTCGATTAGTTCAATGTGAAAGTCCTCTAATGAGAGGGGTCAATCAAAAGGGTGGTTTAAGACATGAGAGGGATTATGCCTTTGACTAGGAGGAACCCTCAAAAGAGGGTTAAAGCCATTTGAGCACAAACCCTACCTCATGCTTAAACACAACCTTAAGGCCAAACCACCCTCAAAACAAATGGAAAAAATGAAGAAGTGAGGGAGGTTGCAGATGTTTTTAGTGCTGAAATGGCATGACTAATAAGACTATAACACGCAAACAACTCATGTACAACATGTTAAGAGCCAAAACATTGAAACTAGTGAAGGACACAATACTAGAGGCATGCAATACAATGCTCAAATGATCAAACCAGCTATGGATAGACCTAAAACATGCCAAATCAGTGGCAAAAACATGCTGAACCTTGGACACAAAAATCAAGAAATGCATGCTTATTCATTGGCTCGCAAGCAAAGCATAAGGCGCAACTCTCAAATATGATGAAAGAGTGGAATATGTGAGAGTGTGACAATGATACATGCTCTAAAATTACATAGAAAATGATGCTATGGCATGCAAATAAGCCAAGCAAACCATACTAAAGGACTCAAAGCACAAAGCTAATGAAGCTAACCACACTATAGCTATACAAAGCAAGTCTCAAAAGACTAAGGCCCCTCAAAACAGAGTTTAAGCATGTCAAAGCAAGGCCAAAAACATGCTGGAATGGAGCCAACACATGTTAGAATAATAGGTTAAAACATCAAACGTGCTAGGCTAGTAAGTAAAATTACACTACAAGTGCAAGATGCAAGCAACAAGTGGCTAAACCAGCCAAAAACAGAGTTTAAACATGTTAAAATATAGTCAAAAACATGCTTGAACTAAGCTAACATAAGCCATAAAAACACGCTACTTTGTAATGCTAACAAGGCATGGCATAGAGAGACAAGGAGGGGAGGCTATCCCCTCCCATTTTGGGCCTCAAAACAAACTTTCTACCACTGAAATTCCCCCAGAATTCAGTGGTTTTAAGGCCAAAAAAAGATTGTTTGAAAAGCTTAAAAGATAGCTCAAAAGGTCTTGCAAGCCAAGAAGTAAAAAGGAGGAAACACCCCCTAACCAAACAAGACTTAAACCACCATTTTAGAACCTTAACATCAGAGTTTTTTAAAGGTTGAAAATAGCCTCAAAGTAGTGTAATAAGATGGCCAAACACTTAATGGAAACAAAGCTTAAAAGGAGTAAAGCCTTACCCTTGAAGCACAGCAGCAAAACAAGTCTTCTCCTGAGCAAAAACAAGCTTTAGGAACTCCAAACAAGCCTTAAGGAACCTCAGCTCCAAGATAGGGATGTTTGATCAAGGGGTTGTATGCAAAATTGTAGAGAAAACCCACTTTCAAGCACTATATATATAGAGAGAGAGAGAGAGAGAAAGAGAGAGAGAAAATTCTAAAGAGAAAGAGAAATTTCAGCTCTGAAATTTTGTAACCCCCAAAAATGGGCGAGAGGCCTCTCCTTATATAGAAAAACAAGCTAAAAGCTTGTTTCCATCCCTCCATAATGTGTATGGAGGATGGCTTCAGTGACCAACAGCTGGCACACAAAATATCTGAAAAAGCAGAAAAATGGCCGTCGGCCATCAATATGGCCGACCGGCCATCAGTGTAGTCGACCGGCCACCACTAATGTCCGATGAGCATAAACCCTGGCCGATGGGTTGTAGGGCTGGCCGGCAGACCACCCTCTCCCCCAGAAGCAAATCCATAAGCTCTTGGTACACAACCAAGCACAAAACAAACAAGTCTGAGAGGTCCGAAGGCAAGACACTCCGCCAAGAACTTCAGACGTTCAAAACAAACACGAACATGGATAATCATCAAGTATTCAAACGATGATGCCCAAGTCTTGAGAATGGTCAAAAATGGGGTGTCTACACCTGGATTGGTGAGGAATCTGCTCACAACGCCAACTGCGTGAGCTATATCTGGCCAGGTACACACTACTGTGAAAAATCTAGAAATCCCCTAGATATAGATTTGTGATTATGTATCAATTTTAACGAGTAAACAACAATCCCAATCAAACAATCAAAGACAAATCAATACAATGATTTGACGTGGAAAAACCACAATTAAAGCGCCTCCAATTGTGATAAAAAACCACGAGTAAAAGCCACAAAACAATCCATTAAGAAGATATAAAGGAATTACACAAGTGTACTTTCAATTACATAGCGAATCCACACTCGAATCGAATCGACCTCTATGTGCCTCTTCTAGCCCTATCTTTACCTCGAAATTGTCTTGCCCAACGTTGAATCCACAATGCTGATGTCGAATCACAACGATGAGCCACTCCAGAATCCACCAAAGCTTCAAGCTCGAATTTCACGGAATCCACCGAAGGACAACACTCTATTTTGTATTGAACGAAACAAACAATCCTTTGATGTATACTTTTCAAACCAGATTTAAACTCAAACAAACATTAAAGAAACTAGCAAAGAAGCTCCAGATATAAACCCTAATATCCAAGAAGAAGATTTGGAAGCCGTAACTCTAAAATCTGATTGAAACACGTATTTATAGAAAATCGGGCTGTGAAGGTCGCTCGATTGAAGGATCTCTCACTCGAGCGAGGAGACCAAAACGCGTGTTTTTCCAAGTGTCTTTGCTCGAGCCACCAAAGTGTCACTCGAGCGAGAAATGCAACTTCTCAGTATTTTTTCAGTTAGTGAAATCTTCTGGGACCAAGGATTCTTCGCTCAAGAGCAAACTCCTTCGCTCGGGCGACCAAACAACTTTGACTGCAATTTTGCTTCTGGCTTTGGGGGCGCTGCCCCGGTCCTGCCAAGGGGCACTGCCCATTAGACCCCCGCAAGCTGACTGGGCAGCTCGATCCCTGACATAGCTAGCAAAGTGGCAAACATGATAAAATTAACATCACAAACTTCTCTGCATGGCACAATTCGAGCTGGATTTGCATCTAAAACTCATAGCCTCATTGAAATAAAAGATCGAATAAAATTATAACTGAAAGGAGTTTTGTCAAACGGATTGCCAAGAATAAAAACCTAACACATTGCATACATCAAACTTCCTACTACGGAAGAATAGGGGATTACCTCAATTTCTTTCCTTTCAGAGCTGGTCGTGGGACACGAACGCTTTGTCACCTTGAAATGGTTGGCCAGTGGTATTCTAACTGGCTTGGCATCTTTCATGTTGAACCTTTCAATCACCCTGTTCAACATATTTCTCTTGTGAAAGCCATATCTTCTTGGCTTTCCTGTCACAAACAATCTTCATGCCCAAAATCTGCTGTGCTGGGCCTAAATTCTTCATATCAAAATACTACGACAAGTCTTTTTTCAACTTGTTGATCATAGCAATATCATGTCCGATGATCAACATATCATCGACATACAACAGTACGATGATGAAGTTTCCATCTGAAAACTTTTGGAAGTATACACACTGATCTGCTACTATTCTTTTGTACTCATGATCCACCATGAATGAATCAAACTTCTTGTACCATTGTCTCGGCGCCTGCTTCAGGCTGTAAAGACTCTTCTTCAATTTGCAGACTAGATTTTCTTTTCCTTTAACTTCAAATCCTTCTGGCTGCTCCATATAGATCTCTTCCTCCAAGTCACCATAGAGAAAGGCAGTCTTGACATCCATCTGTTCTACCTCCAGATTCAAGCGAGTTGCTAATCTTAGAGCTACTCTAATGGAAGTCATCTTCACAACTGGGGGGAAGATCTCATCAAAGTCAATTCCCTTCTTATGTCCAAAACCTTTGACTACCAATCGAGCTTTATGCTACAGTAGTTTACCGTTGCCATCTTTTTTCAACTTATACACTCATTTGTTCTTCAAGGCTCTTCTGCCTTTTAGAAGTGGAACAAGCTCATAAGTGTGGTTCTTCTGCAAAGAACTCATCTCCTCCTTTATGGCTTGCATCCAATATTCTTTTTCTGTATGACTCTTTGCTTCCGAAAAACTCTCGGGCTCCCCCTCATCAATAATCAGAATATACTTAAAAGCGGGATATTTGGTTGATGACACGGCAGCTCTTCCAGATCTCCGCAACTGAGGTCCAGTTGCCTCTGGTTGAGGGGGGTTGCTTCTTCTGCTCAACACCCTCTTCATCTGCGTCTTGATCCTCAATTTCTGGCAAAAGATCCTGCAACTCTGGCACTTCTTGTTGCACATCATCACATCTAGCATTTTGTGATGGCTCGGGAGATGGTAACAAGTTTGGAGTGATGACTTCTCTAGACTTTGCAGATTTCTCAAAATCTGCTATGGTCTGGTCTTCACGGAACACAACATCTCTGCTCTTGAACATCTTCTTGTTCACTGGGTCCCACAACTTGAACCCAAATGCTGCATCTGAATAGCCCACAAATATGCATGGAGTGGACTTGTCTTCAAGCTTCTGTCAGTTTTCCTTGGAAATGTGTGTGAACGCCTTACACCCGAAGACTCTCAAGTGAGAATATGACTTCTTTCTTCTGGACTAGACTTCCTCAAGTATCGCAAAATTCAATGGGACTGAAGACGACTTGTTGATGAGATAACAAGCTGTACGGGCGGCTTCAGCCCAGAATGACTTTGGCAACTTTGCCATTCTGAGCATACATCTGACTCTTTCAACAATAGTGCGATTCATTCTCTTTACCACACCATTGTGTTATGGGGTATCGGAAACTGTTGTCTCGTGCCGGACACCTCTGCTGGCACAATATGCTTCAAAAGCATTGGAAGTGTACTTGCCACCATTATCTGTGCGAAGACACTTCAAACTTCTTCCCGGTCTCTCTTTCTACCGTTGTATGGAACTCTTGAAAGTATTGGAATACCTCATCCTTCGTCTTCAGGAAATACACCCACAACTTCCTTGATGCATCATCAATGAAAGTCAGAAAATACTTGCGGCCGCCAAGTGACTTCACTTCGATTGGGCCACAAACATCCGAGTATACCATACTGAGCACTTTTGTTTTCCTCTTGCTCATTGAACTAAATGATACTCGATGCTACTTTCCATAAAGGCAATGATCACACAGCTTCAGGGCACTCCTTTTTGATAAGGGTATCCTGGATTGCTTTGCCAATAGATATAATCCCTTCTCACTCATATGAGCTAGTCTTCTATGCCATAAGTCAGGTGACTTCTTGTTTTCTGCTGCATTAAGACTTCCCAGACAGATCTTCATTTGAGTCTTGTACAGTGTTAAAGACATCTCTCCTCTGGTGATTGTCAAAGCTCTTTTTGTCAGCTTCCAACGGCCATTTTTTAATGTACTTGTATAGCCTTGTCGGTCTAGGGTGCTTCCGAAGATAACATTGAGGCACAAATCTGGAACATGCCTCACATCTTTGAGAACTAACTCGTGTTCGACATTAGTCTGAATTCTAATGTCTCTAATGCCCACAATCTTCAAATAGCTAGAATTTTCCATTCAAACAGTGCCAAAATCTCCAGCATTGTACGAGCTGAAGTGTAACGCCCTCAAAAAAACATACATGTAGACCAATCATTCATGACATCCATAGACATAAGAGAATAGAACATATTTTCATTTATTAGAGTATTCAGTACAAGGTATTATATGTTGACAACAAAAGTAAATGCCCTACGAGCTTACAACTTTCCAAGCCAACACTTGGTTACAAAATAAGAGAGTTCTAACTCTTTACATATTAAACCCTTGGCTTGAATTTACATGTAACACAAAAAGTAACAATACGAAAATACGCTTTCAGCCTTCTAAACCTCCCAAGCTACATCCTTGGAGGCGGCATATCACCTGTACCTAAAAATGATGTCCCATATAGGGTGAGCCAAAACCCAGTAGAAATGTGCTAAACCAAATATAAGCAATAACTAAAATATTAGCATTTGATAAATGTTTAACTTATATAAACCAACGCACATCTCTTCCATAATCAATCCATATTTACAACCACATTTCTATCCCTGTCCATTTCATTATCCAATTCAAATCATAAATATGGTTCATTGTTTATCCGAACAGCTCAAGATGAGACTACAACTCATACTATCAACACTTCAATCATAATCAGTTCAAAATGAGACTACAACTCATATTATCAACACTTCAATCATAATCAATTCAAAATGAGACTACAACTCATATTATTAACACTTCAATACTTCAATCATCTACGTTATGCAAACGTAATTAAGATTTTGGGACTTTCACCCTGGACACTTCGGCCAACTTAGTTATCAATGGAGTCCATCCCCTATTTCCTCCCAAATAGGTTTGGGAGTACATCCCTTATCTTCTCCTAAACCATGGATTACATCCCCTATCTCCTCCCAAACAAGATACATATGCAATGTATTTAAACGCTTTATCATATACAATGATCAATCCAAACACATATTCAATGTGTTAATTCAACCGTCATATTCAATGACATAACTCAATTGATTAGTTTTAATTCACCTAATCATCATGTAGTGTCTACAACAATCAAGACTATCCTCCACCGATAGCCCAAAGCAGTTATTTCTAAACAAATAAATAAATATATCAAACAAATAAATTATCAACATTTTCATAGGTGAGTGATTAATCAATCCAACTACACCATTCAATCTCATAACTTCCCAATTTCATAACTTTCAACTCAATTTCATATTTCCATAACTTTCCCAAATTACTTATACAAATTAATTATTTAATTTCAATTAGGGCTTTAATCCCCATATTCTCAAACATTGCCCCCAAGGCCAATTTCACTCATATTACATAGACAATCTCAATTTCAAGTCTCACTTACATATTAAGCCCAAACATGAAAACCCCTCTTTTCAATATTTCAAGTTTCAAGCCCTAACTTCCCAAAACTCCCATATTCCACCATTTATACAAAATAACCAATGCTTACGTCAAAACTCATAAGAAGGAGTAGATCATTCCTACCTCAAAGTTAAGGAGCCCAAAGGAGAAGATGGAGAAACTTGAAAGTGCTCCAAACACAAGCTTTTTCGGATCAAAGTGAAGCCCACACCAAGCCCTACCTTTCTTACAAAGAGACTAGGATAGAAGACCACTAGAACTAGGTGTATCTGTAAAGAGAAGGTGTATGTAGAGAGAAAGGTAGCCGAATCTAGGGTTTGAGATGAAAAGAGGATCAAAAAGTGAAGTATAGAACTGCTGCTGCGATCTGATATATGCGAGGCTCGCTCGAGCGAGGAAGTGGTCGCTCAAGCGACCAGACACAAAAGGGCCTCACTCGAGCGCAAGAAGCGTCGCTCGAGCGAACAATGTGAAGCTTCAAGTTTGCAATCCAGAAGCATGCTCGAGCGCAAGAGTGCTCGCTCGAGCGAAGAAACACAAAACATAGAGCTCGTTCGCTTGAGCGAAAAAAGCCTCGCTCAAGCGAAGATTACCAACCTTCAGGTCCAATCTAGACGTAGACGCACGCTCAAGCGCAAGAGTGCTTGCTCGAGCCAAGAGACACACCACACAAAGCTCGCTCGAGCGAAGGAACTAAAACCCAAAGCTCGCTCGAGCAACAAAAGCCTCGCTCGAGCGAAGGAACAAAAATCTGGACAGCAACCATTTGTTCCAACACTCAACCAACCTGTTACAAACCTGCCTAACACATCCTAAAACTAGAATACAAGGAATTAAAGGATGGAAACAAGATATAGACAACAACAAACATCTACGGAGCCAAGTCCGGATTACAATAAACAATGGAGGGAAAACCTGGATCGCTATATGAAAAGTTCTCTGTGGGAAGTGGCGTGATAAGATGCAACTGTGTCTATCACCCACTTTGTATAGCTATGGTCAACCACGTGAAGACAATCCTCCTCTTCACCAACTACAAGAAGTATTTCATCAGCTGTTGTGGCTGTCGTGTTCTTATCTCCCTTTGACTTACTACTTTGGCCTTTATTTTTCCGGCTTAGGCAGTTTCTTTTTATGTGACCCTCTTGGCCACAGTGAAAGCAAGTGAAGCTTAAGGGTGTAATTTTGGCCCGGCCTATGTCGGGCCTTGCGCGCTCCCGCAAAAAATTGGGCCAGACCAGAAAACTAGGCCTAGGCCCAAGGTTATTCGAGCTTTGGGCGGACCAGTGGGCCGGGCCACTGAGCGGGCTTGGGCAGGCCTAAACAATTTTTAAATATTTTTTTTAAATTTTTTCCACTAAAAATTTATTATTTTTCATTAAAAATAACACTGGGCCTCGGGCGGGCCGAGCCTCCGGCCGGGCTTTTCAGTGGGCCTTGAGTTGGTCGATGGGCTAGGCTGAGCTTCAAAACGATGGCCCAGCCCCGAGCACAAGGTGCTGGGCTTAGGCCCGGGCCTAAATCAGCCGGGCCCATCCCGAGCTACGGGTAGGCTTCGGGTCGCCCACGGGCCATGAGCCACTTTTACACTCTTAGTAAAGCTAGAGTTACCTTGACTTTTACTGTCTCTAGATTTACTCTTGTTGTTCCGTTTGCCTCTACTCTTGCTTCTTCCTCTGCCTCTTCCTCTACCTCTGTCTCTGTCTCTGTCTCTATCTTCTGTGACAAGAGCATGAGACTGATTACCTTCCATGTCTTTCCTCCTTGTCTCTTCATTGTACATGGTGTCAGTGACCATGCTTATGGTCAACTTCCCTTCTGGTGCAGAGTTGCTGAGAGAAACCACCAACGTCTCCCAGCTGTCCGGTAAAGAACTGAGCAGTAATATAACTTGCATTTCATCGTCCAAGGGCATCTTGATGGTTGCAAGCTAATTCACTAGATTTTTGAATTCATTGGTGTGCTCGGCAACAGACAAACTATTCTTTAACTTCAGATTTATAAGCCTTCTCATCACCAAGGCTTTGTTTTGGGCTGTCTTTGACTGGTACATTCCTTCTAACATTGTCTAGAGGACATATGCATCTGTCTCCTGGGTGACATGGTGGAACACACTATGGTCTATCCATTGTCTGATCTGACCGACAGTCTTTCGGTTTATCTTTATCTAGTCTTTATCCTTTTTTGCTTCCGGTTTAACCCCTTTTAGAACAATAGGGTCAAACAGGTTTCTACAGTATAGGACGTCTTCCATTCGTGGCTTCTAGATTCCATAATTGGAAGCATTTAATTTGATCATCGATCTTGAAGTTAAAGCAAATTCTTCCATCGTCTTCTTAATTTTTACAAAAACATTGATTCAAAAATCTGACCGTACAGATCTCTCTGGAATACTCCAAATATTTAGAAACCAATATTGGATCATCCAAATTGGACTTCAAATGGCTCAAATCTAGCCAAAAATGAGTTCAATGATTCAGATCTGTAGATGTACCATAGCCGCATAGCACCGGATAATCCTTCCACTTCTGGGTCGGGTCAGGTCAACCCAATTGACTGGTCAACATTGTGTTGACTTGGCAGACACGTGGCGCTGACTAGTGTTGACGTGGTGACATGTGTCTGTGAGGTGGCACTGACTGGCTGATGATGTAGCAGTGAGTTAGTGCTGGCGTAGTGACACGTGTTGATGACGTGGCACTGACTGGTTGCTGACGTGTTAGTGAGTTGTTGCTAACGTCAGCTATACCCAAAAAAATAGAATTTTGGGATGCTACTGGGGGGTTTTGAACCCCTGAGAGAAGAAAGAAATCTCTAACCACTCTGCCAACACACAGCTTGTGTTGTATGGTTTCATAAATAAGTATTTATTGCATGAAACAACAGAGTCTTCTTTAACTTCAACTTCCTCGTCGGACTGAACTTTCTGGTGAGACTCCGTTACTTCTCCGGTGACGCGCATGAGGGTGCGTAATGGCAGTTCTTAAGTTGAACTTTCTGGGTCTGGACTCCTCTCACGAGATGGTTCTGCTGGTATGCTCGAAACTTGATTTCGACAACTTCAAAATTTGATAGGTTCTGAAAAACGCATTGTTTTTCTTCCACCATAGCTCTGATATCACTTGTTAGGATCTAGTAACCTGTTTGGCACACCAATAAGCAATCACAAATAATAACACAAGAGATTTACGTGGTTCGGCAATAGTCCACCAGAGAGATATTCACTATAGAATTATTCCCAAGGGAGTTTACAATACTCACACCTCACTCTCTCTCTCTCTCTCTCTCTCTCTCTCTCTCTCTCTCACTCTCTCTCTCTATAGCACTCTCACTCTCTTACACACAGATTATACACTCTGTGTTTCCTTGTCTGTGTTATTTTCAGCCCCTTCTCCTCACCTCAATTTGTACACAAAAAAGAGGAAAAATAAAGTCAAGAAGAGGAGTTATTGGGTTGGCTGCCACCTGCCATTTTTCTTCCTACTTCTTGACTTGGAGCCAACCTCCAACTATTCTTCCATGTGGGCTGGAGTTAATACCATTACATCAACCATGGTTTATATTTCTTATTCTTCTTCTTCTCTTTCTTCTCTTTTTTTTTTTGGGGTAATTCAGAAGTCTATAATTTGTGCTATATCGACTATTTATGTGACACAATTTGACAAGAAATGTTGACATCCCGATCATGAACCTTCTCCAACCAAATGGGGCGGAACCGAAGTTTTTGATGAAGTTTTTACATTTTTTATGCACTTTTTTTATACATATCTATGTTAATAACCAGCATGGGCTCTCATCATCTAAGTACAGGAGAGAAAAGACAAGCACAAATTCAAAAAGGCTAAATTATGTAAAATATAATAAAGGATAAATTATGCTTTTGCACTTGAATTTTCATTTAAATTTAGTATAGTACTTTTCATAATTTTTACAGGATCATTGCATTATATATTTTACAAATACTCATAAAATTTATTACTAACAATAATTTTTTTCAAAATTGGGTGATGTGGTTCGACCTAATTTATGACAATATTTCAACTCCATATTCTCTTTTTCTTAGTATCTTCATAGATATTATTTTATTTTAAAAAAAAAAATTAGGACACTTATTAACAAAAACATGTTTCAACTCCATATTCTCGTTTTTTTCTTCAGGAAAATCTCTCAGAAAATGTCTTGTGGGTCTGGTCTGCTGCAAGAAAAGAAAAAGATGTCCCCAGAAAGAAAAAAAGCAGAAAGAGGTCCATGGACGGTGGAGGAGTCAGGAATTCAGTGAAGAGGGACACAAATTAATGATAATATTGATTTTGTTTTTTTCCTCATTATAAACAGCAATGAGATATTACTAAACGTAAATATTAAGAGTTTATTTGGATAGATTTGAATTTTAAATTAAAGGATTTGAAGTTAAATTTTATACAAATATTGTGAAGTAACTATTTTAGGTGGATTGAAAAAATTAAAAAAGAAGATAAGTTAGAGATAGAAATTAAAAAGAAGATAAGTTAAGATAAGTTGTGGAGTAACCATTAGGCTTGTTTGGTTTATATCTTCGGATACAATTTTTGAGAAATTTTTTTAAAATTTGTTTGGTTTAAATTTTTTGAAATTTTTTTCAAAAATCACATTCTCTCACCTACATATCAATCAATCACTTTTTCTCTCCCCTCTCTCTCTCTCTCTCTCTCTCTCAATTACTTTTTCTCTCACATATATCTACTCAACTATAACAAAATATCAAATCATCTCAAACACCCAAACTATTTTCAAAATATACAACCAAACAAACCAAAAACATTTCTAAACTCTCTCCACAAATTTTTTTTTTGAAAATTTATCTCAAAACACAAACCAAACACACTATATTTTAGAAGAGAAATTCTATAAAACATATCGCAAAAAAAATGTTTATCATACGTCGCAATTATGATCTTTGTGGTCTTTAATTATGACACATTATAGTGTTGGATATAACTTAGTTATAACTTTTTGTTGTTGTTATTTTGGTTATGATCGAAGAGGTCTTTGATTATACATCAAGTAATGATGTGTAATGACTCATTTTGATATTAGTTATGATTTATTGTAAATTTATTTATTTATTTATTTATTTATTTTTTTTTTTGAAGATGTGTTGTTTGGTTATAATTTATACAGTAGTTATTTTAGTTATGAATGAAAATAATTTCGTTATGAAAATTTATAATATCAATACTATAAAGTAATAATAAGTATATGGTACACTCCTTTTAGAGGTTTATAATAGAAGGACTCATTTAGTAGGTTCATTGTAATTAGAAAGAAAATTAATAATAGAGGAACTATTATAATTTGAAGAAGGGATATTATTATAATTTGAAGAAAGGATCTTATTATAATTTTATAGAAGATATATATAATATAACATATATATATATATAAGGGTACCAATATAATTATTAAAACTTGAGGGGGGCACGTGCCCCCTGGACATACACCGTCTCCACTCCTGTCCATGGACCAGTTATCTTCAGTCATCGATATCAAGATCAAGGGCCAAGTGTGTGTTCATTTCTTTTTCTCTTATTCTCTATCTTCTTTCTTTCTTCAACTCTCTCTTACTCCTCCTCCTCCCTTTTCTTCTTCTTTTTTTGAAAAAATTATTAAAATCATTAACTTTTCCATGTGTAATTATTTTTGAAAAGTTGATTTGATTTGCAACTTCTCCATAATTGTACTTGAATCGTGTTGGAAATGTGTGTTGATTATTTTGGATGTTTAATCACAAAAATAAATGATTAAATCCATTTTTTGGGTGTGATATAGCCAAATTTTCTTTTGTGTTCAGGCCATGGTGGTGTGCCGGAATATGAACTGTTGAATAATTTTTGTTGGGCCTAGCCTTCGTTTGGGTAGAATTGTTTTATCTAGCTTTTTGGTATTATGACTATTTTAACTCAGTTAATTTTTTTTTCCAAACTTTGGGAAGAATTTTTGATTTTTTGATTTTATAATTTTATGAAAAAAAAATAATTATGATTTAGATATGATATTTTGTCGTATTATTTTTTTAATTTATTTTGTTTTTTCAATGAGTTAAATTATTTCCACCCGATTTTCCAAACGAGGCCTAAGTCATTTGGAAATTGGGTATCGTGAAATTAAGCAATAAATTAATTAAATCATAATTAGATACAGGTATTATGTTGATTAATTTTAACTAAGACTATATAAACTTTAGAAAGAAAAATTGGTCTTGTGTATATTGACAAACATGAGCCTTTTGAATTGATTTACATCCTAGGATATTTATCAATAAATCTCATTTTACAAACAAGTACTCTAATTAGTCTCAAGTTTTTTCTATTGATCTGTTAAGTCCTATTAGCAGAGAGTTTCTTTTCGTGTGATCTTATTTTTTATTTTAATAGTGTTTTGGTGGACAATTATATCTTTTTTATTAATGTGACAAGTATGATGCGATACTCCAATGTGGCAGGTATCAATACGACACTCTAACGATGTGACGTGCTAAAAAAAAAAAATCCTTAGTGTACTTTTTTCAAATGTGACAACGTAGCGGGTATGATGTGACACTCCAAAACCTTAACTCAAAAAAAAAAAGAAGGAATTTTTGGTGAAAAGCCCCTCCCATTGGGCCTATTTTGTGTGAAACCCACGGAATAAAACAATGAGCCCAAAAGCCCCTCAATTAAAAAAATATTATGAATTGACTGAAATGTCCTTCCATATAAGTGGGGAAATATGAAACAATCCCACATTTTTTCTCCCCTCACTCTGTTTGATCGATTGACAACCCTCCTCTGAATATTCTCATTCGAAAACCCTAGTCTCATTCGAAAACCTTAGCATCGATTGAAAACCCTTCTCTGAGTCTCATTACTCTCGCTCTCTAGAGCTACTTTGTCTTTCTACCCCTGGAACATTATAGGTTCGTCGCTTGCGCTCGAATCGAACTCTGCATTACGCTTTACTATCTCTCTTGGACACACATTTTGCAGGTGATTTTTTTCCCTTTCTGCTAGTTTTTCGATGTTATGAAGTCTGTCTAGGTTTGTTTTCATTTTGCGAGTGGTGTATGAGATTATGTTGGCATGGTATGGGGTGGGATTGTAAGGCTACTAAGGATTTTTTTTCTTTTTTCTTTTTTCATTGTCGCATTAGGGTGAGCAGAGTTTGGGATTTTTGGTTACACTAAGGATCATCTGTTCTAAATTTTTTATCACTATCTTAAAATACTTTAAATTACTAAATCATGTGAGAATGTTAAGGTTTAAAAATTTTGAAAACTAATTTAGGAATTTCAGCATGGTGTATGCAGTTTTGTTTCAATTTCATTGCTTTGATTTCTGTAGTGTTTTGGTCCTGCAATTTCAATGTTTTCAATTTCACTTGCGTCATGAATTTTTCAAAGTAAAATTTTACTTCCAACCAAAATAAAATTTTACTTACAATGAGAGTAAAGTTTTACTTATAAACAGAGTAAAATTGTACTTTAACTCTAGTCTTTGCTCATTACATATATAGCGACCCCGGTCTTTTCCCATTTGGTTGTTGTATCCGGACTTAGGTTCCGTGGATCCTGTTGTTATAAAACTGTTGTTGTCGTCCTTTAATTTCTTATTTCTGAGTTATGGGATGTGTTGGGCAGGTTTGTTACAGGTTGGTTGTGTTTGGGAGCAAAAGGTTGCTGCCCAGAATTTTGATCCTTCGCTCGAGCGAGCAGTTTGTCGCTCGAGCGAGCTATTTGTTTTTGGTCCTTCGCTCGAGCCAGGGTTTCTTAGCTCGAGCGAGCGATTGCGTCTAGTATAGACCTGAGAGCTGTATTTCTTGGCTCGAGCGAGCTTTCTTTTGCTCGAGCGAGTTTTGAGTTCTTCGCTCGAGCGAGCATTCTGTCGCTCGAGCGTGCTTCTGGGTTGCAGACCTGAAGCATCGTATTGTTGGCTCGAGCGAGCTTTCCTTCGCTCGAGCAAGTATTCTTTGTGTTTGGTCGCTCGAGCGACCACTTCTTCGCTCGAGCGAGCCTGTTTTATTTAAATAGGCAGCAGCGGTTTTTAAAACACTTTTTCATCCTCTTTTTGATGTCAGAACCCTAGGTCCGTGTTTTCTCTCCCTCCACTCACCTTCTCTCTTAGGTTTCATCTATTTTTAGGGTGTTTCTACCCCAGGCTCTTTATTAAAAAGATAGAGGGGGTTGAGGGCTTCGTTTTAATCTGAACGTTTGACGGTTTGGAGCACTTTGCATTTTGATCATCTTCTCCATTCGCGTTCTTCACTTCGAGGTAGGGATTTCCTACTCCATATTATAGGTGTTGTTCTAAGTTTTGGTATTTTGATATGTTGGGGTTGTTTGGTAAATTTGGGAAAAACCCTAGTTGTTGTAATAAATTAATTTGTATAATTAATTTAAGGAAAATTGGGGAATTTAGTTGAATTCATGGAATTGGGAAATTATAAGCTTAAATGGTGTAGTTGGATAGTTTAATAACACACCCATGAAATTGTTGAGTTTATATTTGTTGTAACATTTATTTCCTGTTTAGAGATAATTGTTTTGGGCTATCGGTGGAGGATAGTCGTGATTGTTGTAGACATTGCATGTGGATTAGGTAAAACTGAAACTAATCACATTGGTTAAGTCATCGATTTTGACTGTTGAATTAATACAGAAAATACGTGTATTGATTGAGTATTGTATATGGCAAGTGTTTAATACATTGTATATGCATATTGTTGGGAGGAGATAAGGGATGTACTCTACGGTTTGGGAGGAGATAGGGGATGGACTCCTAAACCGGATATTGTTTGGGAGGAGATAGGGGATGGACTCCATTAGCACCACTAATATGTGTGCTTATTGATTTATGGAAGTGTTTTTACATGTTATTGATACATCACTAAAATATGTATCAATTGGGAAGTATGGAAGTGAATTTTGGTTGAGGTTGATACAACACCAACATGTGTATCCATTATGATATAAGAAATGTTTAACATGATTTGATATCCCCATTGAATTGGAAATATTGTTAATGTGAGATGTAGTCTCACTGTTATAGTTTGGCCAGGTTCTGAGCCATATTGATAATAATGGAAAGTGAAACGTGTCATAGACATTAGTGTCATGAGACTGTATAATGATGTAATTGATTATCTTGGTTAATCATCTATCGAATGCTATTGCTTTATTCAATGCTTCTATTTGGTTTAGTATATTTCTACTGGGCTGTGGCTCACCCTATACGGGAACATCATTTTCAGGTCCAGGTGATGTGCTACCTCCAAGGAATTAGCTTGGAAGGATTTAGAGTTGAAGACTCTGTTTAGATTAGTTGTTATTTCAGTTTATTTGATATTACATGTAAACTCAAGCCAAGGGCTGAATTTGTAGTTGAGTTAGTACTCACATTTTTGTGCCCAAGTGTTAAGCTTGGAAAGATGTAAGCCCATAGGGCATTTATTTTGATGTCACATGTGATATCCTTCAATAATGATACTCTGATGAATGAGATAATGATTGGTTTTCTTTTATCAATGCAAGCTACTGTTATATATTATGGGTTTATTTTGAGGGCATTACAACATAAATGTACATATCAATTTGTATATATATATATATGTATGTATTTATGTATGTGAATGTGATTGTCATTTCGTCATTTCTCTAATTTCGGTTTGAATATAAATTGTACATGTTAATTTCAGAACTATGTTGCGTATAGTCAAAATTGAGACAAGGTTTTCTTGATTCTTGGTTCTATAAATTTTGTATGTGTTTTTGGTTTATTTCCTAGGGTATTGTTCAGAGTAAAATTTTACTGTCTCATTACAATGCTTTTACATTTTCTTTAGTGCTTATTTGTTTTGTCACTTTGTTGTTTAAAGTAAAATGTTATACGGTTGATATAGGGAAACTTTTTACTGTTTTAAAATGGTTGTTACAAGAAGAAAATGTGGTGATGATGATGATGATGATGATGATTTTGAAGTTCCACCAACAGCTATACAAAAGAAGAAAGTCCCTAAAAAAAAAAAGTAAAAGTAGTAAAGAAGTTCAATCCAATGCTAGTGATGATGAAGGTTGTAATGAAAGCAATCCAATGCCTTCAACAACAAAACCTTTGAAGTTGAATATTGTACATGGAGTACGGGAGAGGAAGAACTATGTGAAACAATATAGGTCAAATATTGTTTCACTGATAAACCTAATGCGAGACACGAGGTTCACTGAAAGACATATTACTACTCTCGAGAGAACACCTTTTGGGATGTTGTTAAATCTTTTTGGAAAAAGAAGATGTGGTGTTAAAGAAGTTCAAGAAAGTTGATGATAATGTCATGGATGTGATCAAATGTTATGACTTTTATGCAAAGGGATTTAAGCTTAGGGGGAAAACGTGTGACATACGAGGACAGTGACAATACTTTTATTTTTGGGATAAAATCGGGAACGAAAAAAGTAGACGTCTCATATGGGAAGAAACAAGAATAAACTTTTGTGCAGAGAAGGTTTCGTAATATGTCAAGAATATCCGTAAAGAGTTTGTGAGAGGCATTAGAAGATGCATTGGAAGGCACAACAACAGTTGATGTTGAGGATGTTGCCCGAATAATGTGTTTGTTTGTTGTGGCAACTTTGCTATTACCAACAACTGGTCTAACAATTGGATGGGCTTTTGTCGCCCTTGTAGAAGATTTGGAAATGATGAATTCATATGCATGGTTGACTGCAGTTGCATCCACGTTGACTACTTCAATCCATTCTTCATTAGGAAGTCCTGAAAATGTAACTGGATGTGTACTTATTCTTTTGGTAAGTAAATTGAACTACTTGAAATATTATGCAATCTATCTTTAGAGAATTAACTAATTTCGATTTTTTATTTTATAGTACTGGTTATGCGAGCACACTACCCATATTCAACCTCAAGGAAAAAATTTGTGTCCAAGGCTCCTTCGATGGGACTTGTCAACGTTGAGGAAAAAGCTAATGAAGAGGTCATTGCAAACACTAAAGCCCGAAGATGTATCATTTTCCAAACTCAGCCTTATTGGTTCATTTTGCTTAAAATTATACTTACATAATAAAACTTACACTTGAATAGAGTAAAAGTTTACTTAAAATTGGAGTAAAAGTTTACTTACAATCAGAGTAAACTTTTACTTTGAAATAGAGCAAACTTTTACTTACTCTTGAACATAGTAAATGTTTACTTAAAATCAGAGTAAACTTTTACTTACAATCAGAGTAAAACTTTACTTACTCTTGAACAAAGTAAAAGTTTACTTAAAATTAGAGTAAAAGTTTACTTACAATCAGAGTAAACTTTTACTTTCAAACAGAGTAAAATTTTACTCTAGTGGTTAAAGTTTGCTTCATTGTTGGCTTCTTTTCTTTTTCTACTTTTCAAATGCAGGTAAATCACGATGAATTGAAGCCCATTTCCAGAGAAGAAATGGATCTCATTTGCAATGATGAGGAAGAAGATGCATTAGACATGGAGGAAAATTTGGAGACTAAAGAAGATGAAGATCATGTAGCTGAAGCTTTAGGAGATGATCAACCTTTGAAGGACTTCATTGATCTTGGGAAATTAGAACGAGTTCAAAAAGAAAACAAGAGGCTGAAAAGTGAGAATATGGCATTGGTTGAAGAACTGAAGAAAATTAGGGAAGCAATGCAAAAAATACAAGAGGATCAAGAGGCAAAAACAAAAGAAATGATGGAAAAGATGAGCAACACAGAGAAAGAAATGGAGAAACTGAGAAAGGAGTTTGAAGTACTCGAATCTGAAAATAAACAGTTGGCTGAACAGATTGAAGAAAATGCAGTTCATTCGGCTACCCAAGCTTTTGCTTCTAAAGAAATGCCACATGCTAAAGGAGTAGAACAAGAGCAAAACTTTGGGATTGAAACTACATTGAAAGAAACACCTATAGTCGTAGAGCCATTGCAAACATCCATGGTCAAGAAAATCAAAATCAAGGCGAGGAAGAAAAAAGGGATGTCTGATTTTGAATGTGAGCCAAGAGAGGCAAAGAAAAAAAGACTACAAAACAAGCGATTGAAGTGATATCAAATGAAATTGATTTGTGTTGACAACTTGCCTCTAAGCCAACCAAAGCCAGTTGAAAGGGTTTTGTTTCCAGACAAGGCTGCAATATGCAAATTGCTTGATGAGAATGATAAGTGTCTACTGAACAAGATTTACAATTTGGAAACCACAGAGTAAGACCATTTTAATTTTATCAAACTACAGATTTTTACTGTTATCAAACTGCAACGTGTTAATCAACATTTTTTTTTTACCTTATGACTAGTGCAATCATATGGTTCGTTACAGGCAATGGAGTATATGTTACATTGCATGATGTGGATGCAATTCTGAGAGATGGTGATACTGCAAATAATGTAAGTGGCCATACAATTTTCAATGACTAGTGTTCACTTCAATAACTAAAAATAGTTCATTTTACTAACATATATTTAATTGATTTTTGTTTTTGTAGGTCATTGATAACTTTGTAGAAATGCTTCAGATTGAGCAACAAGCGAAGAAGCCAGAAAACAATAAGTCATTCTTTTTCTCAAGCCTTTGTTGGGTAAGCCATCAATTTGTGTTTAGTTTGAATTGATAAAATTTTACTGTGGTTTAGTGTAACATTGTACTATATTTTAGAGTTAATTTTTACTATTTGGTTTGCCAAAGATTGACAACTCATACAGTGTGTCAGCAACACAACTTGAGACATGGCACTCTTATATGATTAAATGCAGTCGCTAGTGAAATGAGGTTATAGAGATTTGAGAAATCATTTAATTGACAAAGTGCTTGAGCAAGATTTGAGTGGATACAGATACCTTCACTTTTGCATGAACTCCAATGGAAACAAGAAGGAAGAAAAACCCTACCACTAGACACTTCTTGTATTTGACACTGAATTTGATGAGTGGAGACATTACAATTCTTTAAGGCCAAGAGACAATAGAGAAGATCCTTACCTTAAGGATGCAAAAAAGATTGTAAGTGCTTTGCATCATATTAACAGTAATTTTTTGCTGTGTTTTATTCTTGAATTTAATTGTGACCAAACAATTATGCGATGATGTTAGATAACATATGTGGAGAACAAGTTGGCCAACAAAACGAAGAAAGGTAGAAGAAAGTTTGCAAACTTGGTTTCGGTGAAAGATAGTCCACAACAACGCCTAACATCGTAAGTATTTCACGCTACTATTACATGCTTGAATTGGTAGTTTTCAAATTTGACTAAATCTAACAAGATATTGATTTTTATTAACAGTGTTGATTACGGAATTATTGTATGTTATATCATGCGCCAAATCATAAGAGATGAGCCTATTGCAAATTCTATGGAAGATGATGAAATTAACAATTTCCGAGCGTCAATAGTGCATCAATTTTTGAATGATTATCCAAAAGCATAGACTGAGGAACAATTCAACCTCAAAAAAAAAAAAAAAAAAAAAAAAAAAAAAAAAAAAAAGGGGCAAGAGCTAAGACTTCAAGGATGACAATGTAGACAACTTCTGGGAAACTACTGTGAATGATATATGTAATTTCGGTTTTTGTAAATGAAAGAATGGTGAAAAAGTAATTGTAAGTGAAAGAATACTAAAAGAATATTAGATAGTACATGCTATGTCTATTGTTCTAGTCAATTTTACTGTGGTTTAGTGATTAATACATTATTGTAGAAGGATATTGTGTTGACTAGGAATGAACGTTGTTATGGATAGAATACAATGATACAGGATATACTTGTGTATCTTTGATGATATATGTAGTTATGTTGTTAGATTATTTTTGCACAAAGATTGCATGATGATCATCAGGGGAGTTTGTGTGTTGTGGTAAATTTTGGTGCAGGTTGGAAATGTTTTTCTAAGGGGCTAACATATTTTTTGAAATGAAGTAAAAGTTTACTCTGAAATGAAGTAAAATTTTACTTTGCATAAAAGTAAAATTTTACTCTACGCTGAAATATGAGTAAATTGTTGCACTCTGAATCTAAAAGTAATATTTTACTCTGCATAAAAGTAAAATTTTACTCTGAAATAAGAGTAAAACGTTACAAAAAGAATCTGAAAGTAAAATTTTACTCTGAAATAAGAATAAAATGTTACACTCTGAATCTAAGAGCAAAATGTTACAGCCTGAATTTAAAAGCAAAATGTTAGACTCTGTACAAAAGTAAAATTTTACTCTGAAAAACGAGTAAAATTTTACACTCTGATTCTAAAAGTAAAATTTTACTCTGTACAAAAGTAAATTTTTACTCTGTATGAAAGTAAAATTTTACTCTGAAGGGCGAGTGAAATTTGGACTCTAAATCTAAAAGTAAAATGTTACTCTGCACAAAAGTAAAATGTTACTCTGCACAAAAGTAAAATTTTACTCTGAAATAAGATAAAATTTTAATCTAAAAGTAACATTTTACTCTGAAATAAAGTAAAATTTTACTGTGAAATCATAGGCTCATCACACCCATAGACAACCATTCAACAACATAGTACATTTGTACTTTGAAAGGCAGTAAAGTTTTACTTTGATGTGAGTGAAGGCAATGTTTTACTTTGGAAAAAGTAAAATTTTACTCTACAATAAAGTAAAAGTTTACTCTGAAATACTGAAAAATTTTACTTTGAAAGCACAGGCTGAGCACAGCCATTTCAAACCTTCACACCTACTGAACAAACTCCATTATAAGTTCATTTACATGAAACTTATTCAACCACATTAAAAAAAATATATTAAAATGTCAGACTCAACCACAAAGCAAATCAGAAACTAAAACAGACAACCATTCAAGAATATAGTAAAAATGTCTTTTATTGCAAGGTCTCCTTACAAATCTAGTCTAAAAGACTATACTATTATTGCTATGGAGTATTTATTGCAGAAGAACTACATTATTTTCATACTTCTATTACAAAATCAATAATGTCTTTCACGGCAATGTCTCCTTGCAAGTCTTCCTATTATGACCGTACTTCTCGCATCTACCACACTGTACTCGTCTTATCTTCTCACCCCTAGATGGGATCCTATTCTTCCTTGGCCTACTAGGTGGCTTCTTACAAATTAGAGGAAGGACAACAAGATCATACATAGGTACAAGAGGTTTCTCAACAGTGGGTATTGGATAAACAGACACAGCATAGTAATCTTTGAACTTGCTAGTGTAATAAAATGGTTCCGCATGTGCATACAAATCACCTCCGCTCTTTTGGATAGCGGTCGCCGCGTGAGCACAAAGAAATCCATTCAAATTCCATTGTTAACATAAGCAAGTTCTATTCAAGAGGTCAACGCTAACCGATGGCCGGGATTGAACCTCAAAAACATGATCACTCGAACGACTAACCAACCAAGTTCTTCCACTTTTAAGAGCATTTACTAATGTTGAATCCATCTCCAGACAAAGAAAAGTATTCCATTTCTTAGCTTGTTCTCTCATTCTCGACATCAAATCCATGATCTTCAACCTAATTGAATCAATCATCTTCGTGGTGGACAAATGACGAGCTTGACGGATCCATGAATTGAAAGACTCTGCCACATTCGAGTGCATTTCACCTATTTTTGTCCTTTAAAATATGTATTAGTCCACTTGTCATAGGGCAAATTGGATAGAAACCTACAAACGATCCTTTTTCTCTCATCTTGTAATTCTTTCAAGCACTGATTAAAACATCCCACTGTCGGAGCATAAGCACATGAAGAAAACAAAAAAACTATTCTACTCCTGAAAGTATTGCTGAAACTTGGACCGGAGAACCTATCCCTCAAATTGGCCTTCAAGTGTTGGAGACAAAAATAGTGGTAAGCAGTAGGCAAAACCTTGGGTAAAGCCTCCAAAAGTCTTGCGTTCCGATCAGATATGAAGGTAATTGGTTTTTCATCCAACAATATATTCGACAAATGCATAAAAAACCATTCCCAACTGTCTGTAGTCTCTGTATCAACAATTACCATTGCAAGAGGGAAAAAACCTGAAAAATAACATTTTACAATTAGTAAGTATATTAAACGAAAAGGACAAATATAGTAGATTTTTACTCTGAATAACTGTAACATGTTACTCTGAAAATAAGTAACATGTTACTCTGAGAATAAGTAACTTGTTACTTTTGAATAAACTATAGTAATATCTACCTTGATCCCCATCCTTCGCTGTTGCTGTTAACAAGGTGCCCTTATATTTCCCCTTCAAAAAAGTTCCATCGATAAACAATAGAGGACGGCAATGCCTAAACCCTTGAATGGAAGCATTAAATGCAACAAAAAGCCTCTTGAACTGTCCACTTTGATGGTTATAGTCAAGACGCAAATAGCGACCAGGATTTGTGCTTATCACAATATCCATATACCATCGAATCTCATCATAAGACATAGAGAAATCTCCAAAAATAGTAGTCCTAGCTTTCTCAACTCCCAACCAAGCATGATTGTACGTAATGGTGAGCCTGTATTGATCTGTAAATTGACGCACAACATCAATTGGACGAGTTTGGGGATTTCCACGAACTTCATTAACAATCAAACTTGCAACCAAATTTGAACTCATCCTTGAGCTTTTAGAAGTACGAACTGCAGCTCCATAAGTATGCTCATCATGTAGAATCCTAATGTAGAAAAAATTATTAGCACTTTCTAGAGATGCATGTACTCGCCATAAACAAGCTTTGGACTCCCGCATTGAACACACAGCAGTGACCCGACACTTCTCATTCTTCACATACACAAACTCAAATCCTATCTCAATGGTATATTTACATAATGCAGTCTGGAAATCCTTTGCACCTCCAATAAATCTTTGACCTACATGAGCAATTCCATTTACCCATTCACAAGACAACAAAGTCCTTTCTTCATGTTGACAAAACATAGGGAGTAAATCCATTTCATCATCAGTAATGTTGGATCCACTAGCGTCCCCTGATTCTCCAACTCCATGTTTTTCATTTGAAATGCCCATTTCAGTAATAGTCACATCAACCCGGTCAACACCAAGGGGATAAACAAGCAATAACATATTCTGAAAATCAGAATCATCATCAATCATGCATTGCGAATGTCCAGGCAAATAGTACGATAACAGTATGCAACCACTACTATCAAACTTTTTCAATTTACAACTTAAGAAATCAGTTAAATCCTTCAACGTGAAATTTGACACAACCTTGAACACAATGGTACGATCACCATACTTGCATAACAACATAAGAGGTGGAACCATTTTACAAATCTGCAATCAATTAATAGTAAAAATTTAAAGTCAATCAAAGTAAAATTTTACTGTCACTATCAAAGTAAAATTTTACTATCACTACAAGTCCAAAAGTCAATTTGTGTTTAGTTTGAATTGATAAAATTTTACTATGGTTTACTGTAACATTATACTATATTTTAGAGTTAATTTTTAATATTTGGTTTGCCAAAGATTGACAACTCATACAGTGTGTCAACAACACAACTTGAGACATGAATCTAAAAGTAAAATTTTACTCTGCATAAAAGTAAAATTTTACTCTAAAATAAGAGTAAAATGTTACAGAAAGAATCTAAAAGTAAAATTTTACTCTGCATAAAAGTAAAATTTTACTCTATTTAAAAATAAAATTTTACTCTAAAATAAGAATAAAATGTTACACTCTGAATCTAAGAGCAAAATGTTACCCCTCTGAATTTAAAAGTAAAATTTTACTATGTATAAAAGTAAAATTTTACTTTTAATAAGAGTAAAATGTTAGACTCTAAATCTAAAAGTAAAATTTTACTCTAAAAAACGAGTAAAATGTTAGATTCTGAATCTAAAAGTAAAATGTTACTCTGCACAAAAGAATGTTACTATTAATATGATTTCTGTAGTGTTTTGATTTCTGTACTTTATAGAAATTGTATTATTTGCAGACAATGAACTTGTTTGGTGCAATTTTTTGCTAGTTAAAAATTGATAACTAAAACACATAAGCTAAATAACATATTACTATGCCCTTTTGCTTGGAAAGTTTGGTCCCATCTAATTAAGTGGTGGGGTTTGCATTAGGTTACCCCTAGTTCAGTGGTCATGCTAATGTAATGGTGGTTGGGGTGGAAGTTTAGAAAAAAGGAAAAGCAAATCTGGAGAGCTATCCTGTGCGCTAGCCTTTGGTCGATTTGGAAGTGTAGGAATGACTATCTATTCAATGGGTTGCATATGCCCTGGGACGATCTCTGTGACCTTATTAAAGTTAGAGTGGCACATTGGATGAAAGCTTATACAATTGGGCAAGGCTACACAGTGACTAACTATGTATATAATATTCAGCAAGTTAGAAGATGTTTGTAATGTCTTGGCAGGGTATTGTAGTGGTTGTGCAATGTCGGGGTGTGGTGTGTTACACTGTGATGGAGTCTGAGTGCTATGCTGAGTTATTGTTCTGAAGTTTGCTATGCAAGTCTGCTGGAATGTAGCTGGGAGTGCTCTGAAGTGTTGGCATATCTGTTGGAGTATAGCTGGGAGTGGTGTTGAAGAATCTGCTGGAGTGTTGCTGGGGTCAGTGTTCAGTATGCTGGTATCATTCCACTGCTCTCTGTCATGTTTTGGGATGGATTGCACTCCTGGCTTGTTATATTGGTCTGTGTTGGTCTGGTTTGTTCTGCTGTTGGCTGGATCAGCCCAGATGTTGTGTTGGTCTATGGTATGGACTGGGTTTTGTCTTAGGTAGTGCTGGTCTAGCCTGTCTTGCTGGTTTGTAGTGTGTTGGCCTCTGTTCTGGGTTACATTGCTGATATGTTGGTGTGTTTGCTGTGTTGCTGTGCTTTGCCAAAGGTCATCATCCAGTTCCAGACTACTCTTGGCAACAGGTTGCTACTTCCACTCTCAGAGGCCTCAGTAATAGTTTCGGAGGCGTATGTACTGTTGGGCTTGTGTAATTTGGCACGTCTGCTGTGTTTGTGTTTGTTTTGTTTCTTGTTGGCTCCTCACCAACTCTGGGAGTGCTAGCAAATGATAGGATGGGTTTTTGGTGCCAACCTAGTTGGGATAATTTTGCTCATTGTGATACTTTTGCACTTCCCTTTTCTTTATTGTTTGTTTTCGTTTTGTACTTTGTACTTGACTTTAACATCAATAAAGTTTTTTTGCCGATCTAAAAAAAAAAAATATCTCCTCTATCTTGTCAATAATCAAAATTTTTGCTTATCTAAGCTATTTTTACCTAAACAAAAGTTGCAACAAACATGATCAACGTCAGCGGAGGTAGTGTTTGTGGCGGCTGAAGTGTTTGGCAATGATCACCTCTTGACAGTAAAATTTTACTCTCATTCTAAACAGAGCAATTACCAGAGTAAAATTTTACTCTAATTCTCTCAAACAAAAAATAGAGCAATAGAACCAGAGTAAAATTTTACTCTCATTCTCTGAAACAAAAAACCGAGCAATAGAACCAGAGTAAAATTTTACTCTGATTTTGTCAAACGAAATCAAATCAAACACAACAAAAATAAATAAATAAAAAAACAAACAAACAAAAAAAAAATCAACAAATCAACATACCTAATTGAGAAAAAAAACCCTCTAAAACTCAATCAACAGTCACAAATCTCAATGAAACTCTCGTTTAATTGAGAGTGTTGATCGTTGGCGGCGAGATCGTTTATTGTTGACCAAGTGAGAGATCTTCGGCTGCGAGATCTTCAGATTTGGAGATCGTCTTCATCGATTTTGTTCCTAATTTCGTTCCTGCGAGATCTTCAGCTCAGATTTCAAATATTTCAAATGTATGATACGTATATATAGAGGGGGAATATTGTGATAAAAAAAATAGAAAATATAAAATGTCCTTATTAAGGTAGGCATTTCCTACTCAGGGGCTTTTGAAAGAAAATTGATTGGGTTATCCTTTATCCTAATAAAAAAGCCCAAAAGGGGGGTTTCACCAAAAATCCCAAAAAAAAACTCCTTCGTGTACTTTTTTCAAAGGTGATAACGTTGTGGGTATGATGTGACACTTCAAAAAAATAAAAACTTCTTAATGTACTTTTCTCAAACGTGATAACGTGGCAAGTATGATGATTCTAAAAAATAAAAATAAAAACTCCTAAATGTGACAACATAGAGAGTATGATGTGACATTCCAAAACTTTTATTTTAAAAAAAATAAAAATGATGTGACACTCTAAAAAAAATAAAAATTCTTTACTGTACTTTTCTCAAACGTGACAACGTGACAAGTATGATGATTCGAAAAATAAAAAATAAAAACTCCTAAATGTGACAACATAGAGAGTATGATGTGACATTCCAAAACTTTTACTAAATAAAAAATAAAAATGACGTGACACTCTAAAAAAATAAAAATTCTTTACTGTACTTTTTTCAAATGTGACAACGTGGCGGGTATGATGTAACACTAAAAAATAAAAAATAAAAAATTCTTTAGTATATTTTTCTCAAATGTGATAACGTGGCGAGTATGATGTGACATTCTAAAAAAAATTAAAATCTCCTTTGTGTACTTTTCTCAAATGTGACATGTGACGATCTAACGAAGCGGGTATAATGTGACACTCTAAAAAAATTAAAAGCTCTTTAATGTACTTTTCTCAAATGTGATACTCTAACATGGCAAGTATGATGTGATACTAAAAAATTCTTTAATATACTTTTCTAAATTTGACCGTCCAATGTGGCAGGCAAATGATTCATTATACATCCAAAAGGATTAAATGGATCACAAGAAAAAATATAGGAGTACATGAATTATAAGTTCAAAATATGGAACTTATTGATCGTTCTCCCTAAATCCTAATCAAATCTATATCATAACCATTTATGCAATGGTCGAAGGAGTTTGGCAAGGGTGGGATTGTGGTGTTCCATCCTCACCCCATTTCTTGTTGAGGTGGGGATGGGGTTGCTGGATCCACGAGCAAAATCATTTGATGTGAACATTGTCACAGCTTTTTTTTCTTCTTTTAAAAACGGCCTTCAATTATCATTTCTAATAATTGCTAAAGGGTTATCTCATTCATCCAACTACTTAAAATTGTTAGATGGTTTTCCTCATTCATCTAATCATACCTCGATCATCAAACCATTAAAAAAAAAAATCAAGTGTAACGTTGCATACACATTGCGATGCACCTGCCGCTAGTAAAATACATACATACGAAAGGTATTTATTAACATAATCGGGTGGGGGTGGGGGTGGGGGATCTAGGAATTTGATATAGGAGGGGCACTTTTTAACCCTCAGAATGGGAGCAAAATAGATCAAATACTACAAATGGTATCAAACTATTCCCCATATAAGTTGAGCTCAAGACCTCACACTACCTACCACTAGGCTAAATGCTCTAGTTAAAATTCATGTAAAAAAATTCAACAGAATGATGTGTCAATGACATTTGTGAAATTACAAGGATAATAGTAAATGTTTTAATTGAAAATGAAGGAATCACAAAATCTCAGCTCATTATGTATACAATTTTTGCACAAGCATTATGTTCGTATATTATTACTCTTTTTTAAAAACATCATATAAGGGGTTCTTTTAGAAAAATTAAAAATATTAGGTACCTTAAAATAATTTAGAAGAGACACTAATATAATTTTACAAGAGATAATATTAGAGGTACTTTTTGTATTCATGGGTACAAGTACAATTTTCAAAAAATGAGGTGGGTCATGTGCCCCCCTTAGGCCTTCATTGGCTCCGCCTCTGGGGGTGGGGAAAACAGCCCGGGAAAAGCAAATACCTTGCCCACCTTGTTTTTTTATCAGGTCAGGAAAATCCACATGGGACGGGCAAGGGAACGGGGTCAGGGCCAAGCTGGGGCAAATTTTCATCAATAATCAAAAGTATTTTGGATAAAACCAGTAACCATATTTTGCAAGAGACTAACCTAGCTACCACACGGGGTCACAAATTGGCCAAACTTTGAAAAATATTGTAAAATATTCAAATTTGGCTAATCAAAATGTTTGTCTAAATAAGTGACTTTCACGAGCATTGACCATTGTTCAAAGTCGTTGTATCATTGAGGTGGGGAGTTCAGAGTTGATTTAGTTGGGATGTCAAGTATCATAGGCCATAGGATAAATAGAAAGCGACATAAAAATAGTCAGACTACTTTTTGTCTGGTGATAAAAAATTCATTTATTTAATAACACATTTAACTCCAGAAGACTCTTGTGCAAGGAATCAAGTTAAATACCAAAGTTTCCTCAACCACTTTAACATGTTTGCATTATAATGCTTAATTATTCTTATCATCTTTTTCAAAATGTGTGTTGTTTACTGCTATACCACAACAATGAATCATATACTTTATATGCAAAGAATTGTTTACAGATGTCATGATTTCAGTTGAACAAGTCTGTCAAAGCTTGGATTCAGGCTCTTAAATCACTACTCTATTGGATGTTTTTAAACTCTCTTTTGATTGGCTTCAGATTCACTCCTCAAATGTGCTGTATTACTCTATTTTCTCATCTCCTTTGCCCTCCCCTTTGGTATTTATGTTTTCATTTGCCCACATGATTGTAGGATGGCGTTGAGGTGTTTTTCAGGATCCAAACTAACACCATGATGTAAAACACATCTCCCTCTCTCTCTCTCTCTCTCTCTATCTCTCTCGCGTGCGCTTGTGAGAGCGTGCACACACACACATTCGCCCCCGGGCGTGCATATCCCAAAACAAAGACAAGTACAATGTACTGATTTTACTATCCTATTGTTAGTGTTTCATGTGAATACCGTATTTGGCTTTAAAAAGTAGTCACTCAATATTTTTTGTCGCTAAAAATATGTTTTTGGCGACAAAACTTTTGGTTGCCAAAGATAAAAAATAATTTTTTATTTTACATTTGGCGACTAATTTGTTTTAGTAGCCAAAACTCAATATACGACGACTAAAATTTTTTTTTTGTCACCAATTCTTTTATTTTTAGCGATTAAATTTTTTTTAATCACCAATAATAAATATACCCCGACTAAAAAAAATTAGTTGCTGCATATTGTACTTTTGCCGACTAAAAAAATTTTTGGTCGTCAATTCCACAACTTTTGGCCACTAACTTTTTTTAGTCGCCAAAGGTGCATTTTGTTGTAGTGTTAGTTCCCATCACTATAAAACAATGCCCAATTAGTACACGTGTGTTTGGGAGGGGAAATATTAGGTACACACCTAACATTTGGCATAGTATACAAAGTGGTTGCTCGGTGACTTGAACTCATAACCTCAAGGTTATTAGGACAAGATTTTACCACTGAACCAATAGTCACCCCTATAAGAGTGAAAATAGAATGGCACTGTGCAGTGCATCCACGGAGAATAAACTAATTTGGACATTATTTAGTTATCCATCTGTTATAATTCTGTTTTACACTAATATAATCTAAGTGCTTATATTCTTAAGCTGAACTACTGCTGCTGTTCTGTTCCTATATTGCTCATATTGTATATGATTTTCCTGTCCGTTCTCTCAAAATTTCACAATGGTGATGGGTAGCCCTGTGTCAACCTATATATAACCCTCCCAACCTAAAAGCAAGGGCAAGACTTGACTACTAAATCCTTACAGTCACCAGCTAAACTAATTGGCATTTTACGGTTTCTTTACTTTCTATGTTTTCTACTTTGCCACATTAGAAACAACAACTTGTATACCACAAAACTAAATACACTTGTGTAAATGTTGATATTTGGTTTTGTTGAATTCCTCAATAGACATTGTTGGACTTATTTCCTAACAACTTAAGCTTTCAGGAAAATTGGTGACTTTACATAGTATAAAAACTCAGGTTGGGGGTGGTTGTAGGTTCAAGGCTCTCCATTTGCATTCTTTCTTCTCTTATGACTACAACATATGAGGGTAAAAGTGACACTTTTGTTGCAAAAAACATTAGGAGACCATTTTTAGGACACTTTTCAATATTGCACAAGTTGACCTAGCTTGACCCTAGATTAGTTTACATGTTGAACTTTAGTGTAAAATGGGCAAAAATGATCAAGATAAACGGTGGCCACTTTTGAGACACAAATTGTTTTTATCATATTTCTGAAAAAGTCATCGAAACCCATGCTTATCAATTTTTGAACTTGATCTTCATTCATTATACATCTTATTAAAAATTACTACACTGAATTTTTGGCACAATAATCCATGCATACACTTGCTTGACATGTTCAACCTCGCAATTTGTATAATGGTGCCACAAGGAATGAAGATTGGAGCGAGGAGTTCCATGGAGCTATCAGATCAAGGGTTTAGAAGGAGTTTAGAGCCATGAAAATAAGGAGATTTGAGAAAAACTGCAAGATAAGGGGCGTCCTTTGGTTTTGAATCTTATAAACTTTTTTATTGATTGTGGATTTGTTTTTTTGTTGGGTGTGACCGTGGTTCTTACTTTTTCTCTTGTGCTCAAGGAAGGTTTTCCACGTAAATGGTTGTCTACCTACTATATCATTGTTATTTATGTTGTGGTTGCCATTGATTTTTCATGCTTTAATTCATACTGGCATAATAATTGATTTGGCATAATTTGAAATTGGTACTTGTTGGTTATTCACTGAATGTTGAATATATATAACTCTTAGTAGTTAAAATTTCTTCTAAGAGCTTGGCCTATTCATAGTCTCTAGGCACAAACTACCTATCTCCGCAATTTCATAAAATTTAGTCGGCTTCAAGGTGACATGTTATTAATGGCGGTTCTTATCTCATTTAGACTGTGGAAAGAATGAAAGAATGAAAAAAACAAAAAAAAGTAGATAAAGTTTGTTTTATGTCAGGCTTGTAGCCTTGTGTGGATTAACTCTTGATTTGATTGAGCAGCTTAACATAAGGGATGGCGATCAAATTGATGCCATGACGCACCAAGATGGAGGTGGGCTGTAAGGCAAATGACTGCGTCCCAGAAGGAATCTACTTGGCAATTTAAAACTAAAAAAAAAAAAACCTTGCAGACATATACTTTCTTGGATCTGTGTAATGCAAAGGCAAAAGAAAAAGCAAGGAAAGATTGTAATGTTAGCTTCCATTTAAACTATTAACTTTTTTATTTGGTGGTGTTCCTTTCTGGTTGATATGAATATGATACCAACTCTGGATATTGTTCTTCAAATGTCTTCTATTTACTTTTTTCTGTTTGGTTCATGTTAGAATTCATTTGATTATTGCATGGTAGAGAATCTATTTGTTTAAGTAAGCATTAGAAATTGGATCAGAAAAAAAAAAAAGAAAAAAAAAGTAAGTACAAGAAAAGTGGTATTCTCTCTGTTAAATCATTTCTGCAATTTCATTTAATAACATGATTCCAATTTTGTAAATATATGTTCTTGAATTTGTGCTTTTTATAAGTTATATCAAGAACAATTTGAAATGTTTTCAATTCCATGGCTTTCTTGTGGAAGCATGGGTGAAAATATTTTCATATTTTGCTCAAGTTTTATGTTAGAATTTTAACTTTTGTTAATCATGCCACCTAATGGAGAGGGAGATTTTATAGGTGATTTTGGGAGCAAATATGGTTGCTTATCTACAATAGATCTACTCAATTGTGAAATTTGGTTATTTTTTCTCTGCAATAATTTTGTTGTAATTTTCATTATAACAACACAAGTTAGAGAAAGATAATCCAACAATTTAAGTTTAAGAGTAAATCAAAGTATTATTAAAACAATGCCTTTTTATTTTATTTTAATTTAAAAAAAAACAAAGAACTTAGCATTGAAGAAAGGAAAAGTGAACAAAAAATGTGAAAGTAAAAGAAAGATGAAAGACTTCCAAGTCTCTCACAAAATGATACCTTTCATTTCTTCATCTTTTGTTTGTTTGTGAACTGGCTTTTGCTAGGAAATGGGGTAATCAAAATCAGGGGTAGTGTCTCTGTCATGTGTGTGTGTGTTTTTTTTTAAAACACTTATTTTGTAAAATAACGAAAATAGAAAAGACACAGAAGGGATTGACAAACTCATGGGTTTCACATTTTATATCAGTTACACATAGGTAGGTGTTAGGCATTATAAAAAATAAAAAAATAGCACCATATTTTCCAAAATAGAAAAGGATATATAGATGATTTTTACAAGTTATGACCTCCCAAATAATCAAGAAACAAAACATCCACAACTTAATTGACAACCCTTTTCTATGAAAAAATAAAATAAAATTAACAAACAAACGTGATGTTAATCAAAGTCTTAATAAATAGTTAGTGAGCAGAGAAAAAGATTATTTTTCACTTTTATCTCGAGTTGTCACTAATTTTTTTTGGCTTCATATCAAAATTGTCGAATTTATCTACTAGTGCTTACAATTATTTATTTTAGTTCATGTAGCCCAATTGAAAAAAGATTGTACGAAATGGTTAAAAAGATTATTTCAAAAATTGAACAACTTAAGATGGCTGTTATTAGCACTTACCTTAATTCTTTGGACCTCCTATTTTTTTCAACCCCCATCCTAAACCCTAAATTTCAATAAGATTTTTTTTTAACATCCTACTTAATATCAAATTTATCCATATTCATAATATTATCACACCCAAGTGCACACCCATCTAATTTTGCACACCTTCTCCATCATGGTTGAAGACATTCCCTCTCCTTCCCTCTCATGTTGAAGAACAACGACGACGATCCCTATCATATTGAAGAAAGATGACGACGACGGTACCTCTCTTTGATTTATTCGAAATCAGTGAATGAAGGTGTCCATTTTATCAAAACCATTGCATCATTGTTGTAAAACTGAGCCAAAATCACATCACCGGTCATCTGGTCGGTCAACCGGCCAAAGGTTGGTTCAGCACTGTGTTGTCAAATATAAACAATTTTGTCAGCACTGTGTTGCCAAATATAAACAATTTTTTCAGTACTATGTTGCCGAATATAAACAAATTTTTCAACAGTGTATAACTTAACCCTCAATTCATTCTTTTCCATTCCAATTCAATATAACAAACAAAATAACAAACATCCATTCTAATTCAGCCACTAATTTCTAGTTCAAGGTTTTAGATTGTGATGAAAAGGAATATGTTTAGGGTTTAGGATGGTGATCAAGAGGAACACGTTAGGTTTAGGTGGGTGAGGAATACATTTAGGTGGGGAGGTGGGTGAACAATATTGCAGAGTTGTTTTTATTGGTGGGCGAGTGTTCTATTAAAGATTGTCCTTTAATGTAATTTTACTTTATGATATAACTATAATAAAAAAAGAAAAAGAAAAGAGGAAATTGGGGGGTTCAAAAAAATTAGATAGGTGCTAATAGCAACCTTCCAATTTAATTATATAACCAAATATTTATCAAAATTAGATGTGAGGTTGTAGTTTGTTCAAAATAATAAGAAACAATTTCTAAAATACTTTCATATG
>CM069910.1:28782597-29011307 GCA_036172215.1 Camellia granthamiana | reverse complement strand
AAAGCACCC
This sequence comes from Camellia granthamiana, assembly GCA_036172215.1. Classification (NCBI taxonomy): domain Eukaryota; kingdom Viridiplantae; phylum Streptophyta; class Magnoliopsida; order Ericales; family Theaceae; genus Camellia; species Camellia granthamiana. Next base: position 29,011,298 of record CM069910.1, on the reverse strand, counting down.
TCATCACTGCTTTAACCAAGTGAAATAGTTTTACCTCGGTACTATGATAAAACGACCGAGCTCACATTTCCATGCTTAAGCGGTAGATTCGACCGAGCTTCACCTAGCTCGGATCTTCCTTCCAGCTTTCTGTACCTCGGTTCCTCCCTTCAGCTTCCTGTACCTCGGTTGGGCATACTCCAACTGGGCTATCTAAGTTATTTAAGACCGAGCTAACTAGGCCCCATGGCGAAGCCCACTCCACTTAGCCCACAGCTCGGCTCGCCTTCACTCGGTCCTAGCTCGGCCCAGATTTACGCTTTTTTCCCTCTCAAAGGAGTAAGAGATGGAGAGAGAAGAGGGAAGATGAAGAACATGTTATTGATTTGTTGAAGCTGTAAGACCTATGCTATTCTATTTAGCTCATTCAACCATCTTGTTTGTGTGTATCTATCTATATATTGTTTGAAAATAATAATAATAATAATAATAAGTGTGGTCATTATCTATTTGGTTTGGTTAAAATATGTATATATATATTTAGACTCTTATTTATTCTCTTACTTTTGTCATTGTTTAATCTTATATATAATAGTTAGTGATTGATTTTTTGTATAATATAAAGTCATTAATTATTAAAATAAAATGTAAAAAACTCAATTTATAGTGATTTAAAAATATGGAATATATTGGATTATACTTAAAAATTTATAAAAATTGATCAATATTTATTTTAAACCCAATAAATATGATCATAAAAAAAAATATGCGTATCGGTAAGCTTTTTTCAAATTATGCGAAAAATAAAAAAAATTCACAATTTCGGCAACCGCAACCGTTACGCTACGGCCTTTACATCCCGCAACTGCAACTGTAATTGTGCCACCGCCACCGTTACAGCAACCACAACCGCTTTTCAAAACCTTGGTTCTGCCCCATTTGGTTGGAGAAGGTTCATGATCGGGATGTCAACATTTCTTGTCAAATTGTGTCACATAAACAGTCGATGTAGCACAAATTATGGACTTCTGAATTACACAAAAAAAAATGATAATAATAAAAATAAAAAATAAAATAAAATAATAAACATTAAAATATAAACCATGGTCGATGTTACGGTCCAGCTTCCATTATCATTAAAGGTGACAAATAAATAAATTTGAACACATCAAAATGAATTATGCATTAAAATAACATAATTCAAAATGGACAATTTTATAATCCTTTAGATAGTGGCAGTTTCAAGTGATAGCATACTCCTTTATTAAACTTGACAATTGTAGAGAAGTACAAACAAATACTAACATACTACATCATTGTGCATGGAAAGGTATTGGGAACACACACACACACACACACACACACACACACCCCCCCCCCCCCCCCCCCCCCCCCCCCCACCACACACACACACACACAAGAATTAGACGTTTATGTGATGGGCTCACAATGTCACTGAAAGGTATTGGGAACACACACACACACACACGAACACCCCACACACACACGAACACCCCCCCCCCCCCCCCCCCAAAACAAAAGAATTAGACGTTTATGTGATGGGCTCACAATGTCACTGTTGGAGAATTTCAAAATGATTTTTAAAATGTATAGTTTAATTTTTGGATGTTTTTAAAACCTTCTTTGTTTTTCTTTGGAAAGCTTGAAATAAGTTTGAGAACTTTGTCCCACATCGGAAAGAGAGAAAAACATGTAGCGCTTAATAAAGTACTACATGGAATATTCCTTTGAATATGGAATTGTGAGGTGGAAGCTAGTGTGTATGCACCCACATCGCAAGGATGGTGCACCATCCGCACACGCGCGGAGAGGGCAATGGACTGTGTGGCGTTTGATGGTGCACTTTGCACGAATGCATCAACGCAGCGCTCCATGAGGGCGTTTTCTTATTTGCATTGGACAGGTTGAAGCGATGATGCGGCGTTCATTGGTGATGAGTCAACCAACCAATCGAATGGTTGCCTGTCCGATCTGGAGCGATTTGATCATAACCGTTGATTGGAGATGCGTGCAATCGTACGGATAAGATGGCACCCGATCGTGATCAGGTGTGATCAGTCAAGGCAGATATTCGGTGTGAAAATGATCTGCACCATAGATCGTCGATCCAATGGTTAGATCTAATCAGATGCGATCAAGGGACATGACCATTCAATCAAATCTATCAAGGCCTATAAATAGGCTACGAAATCATCCATTTCATTCAATCCATCCAAATTCAAAAAATATTCCTGCAATTCTCTCTCTCTCCCTCTTGATTTAGAGTTTTCGATTAAGAATTTCTTAAGCAAATTTCTATTTTTCTTACTGGTAATCAAGTTCTACAAATCTGATTATCAGTGTCTTGGTTCTCTTGATTATATCAATAGTATTCTAATCTACCATCGTTATTGCAGATGCCGGTAGACTTGATCTTTAGATCAGGTTTCACTGTATCCTGCACACCTTTTGGTGGGTGCAAATATTGTCTTTAAGAAAGCGACTTAATAACGCAACTTGAAGCACCAAATTTATGTTCTACATAAACAAAATCATCGCCAAGTTTTGAATACCTAAAGACCACCAACTGAAAATTTCAAGACGAATTGTTCCAACAGCTACTGTACCCTTAAAATTTTGTACAAGTATTAATGTCCCTAAGAAGTGACATGAATTTTGTTTTTTTGGCCTTCATTTGAGATGCGAGTTGACTTTTTAATTTTCTGACTATTTTAGCGTGGGGTTAAAAAATCTCGTTTGTGATGGATTTTTTAACTTTTGTGAGAGAAAATAAAATGATTTTAGTTTGAATATGATATTTTGTTTTATTGACTTTTTAACCTATTTTATCTTTTCGTAGCTAAAATAACCAAAAAATACTTATGTCAAACACACGTGCTCTGCACGAGTCAAATTGTAGGTCAAAATAAAAAAAAATAAAAATCAGATGAAAGTTGCACATGTACACATTTTAAAGGCTCTAAAAGAAGATTTAATATGAAAAATTACGATCACTATTCAATTTTTATTTAAATTTTAATTTGATACTTCATATTTATTAAAATACGAGTTAAACTTTAAGAATATAGATGGAGTTAAAAGATGACACACCGAAACAAAATTTGGATGAAGGGCAAGAGCATAATTAAATTAGTGTGCCAGTCTTCTCTCCCGTATATTTGGATGGAAGGAAAATGCCAATGAGAGACCATGATGGTTATTAATATAGATACGAGTAAAAAGTGCATAAAAATATAAAACGTCAATTAAAATATAGTTGGAATAAAAATGTTTGGTTTAACTTTTTTGGATTAAATTTTTTGAAAGTTTTTTGGTTTGCGTATTTTTTTGTTTTTAGTGAATATTTTTAAAATTTTAAATTTTTTTTTACTTTTTTAGATGCACCTTATTTAGATGAATCTAAGAGATAAAAAAAATTGTGAAAAAATATTTTAAAAAATTAATAAATGCATAAAAATATAAAAAATGTATTGAATTCTCGTATTTTTTTTGTATTTTTGGTATTTAGTGAATTTTTAAAAGATTTTTTCATAAATTTCTTATTTTTTAGGTATATTTATGTTAGGTATGTTTAAAAAGTTAAAAAAAAAATTACTTAAAATATTTTAAAAATTCAGTAAAAACAAAAAAACACGAAAAATAAAAAAAAATAGTATTTTCTTAAAAGTGTTTTTGAAAAAGGGGAACCAAGCAAAGTGGGGTTCTAAATGTTTTATCAAATTACTCACATGGGGTGTGAATCTCACGTCCAATTAAGTCCCACAAGTATTTGATAAAAACTTTAGTAAAATATTTGAAATCCCGTACTCTTTTAAAATATGTAAAAGATCCATTAAAATATAGCTATTTGGAATTTTCTGCATTATAACAACAGGCTACAGCAATGCTTACTACTAGCCGATCCAAGGATATGAGTGTGATACTTTCGTCATGGTAATATAAGTTCAACCTAACAATTTTTTTTTTAAAGAAAAACAAGTAGCTATTCAATTACCGCAATTGTGTAGTTCATAAAAAATTTATATTAGTAATTTAAAAGAGGAATGTAGCAAAGTTAAATATTATTCACCGTTACGTCAATTATTGGAGAATAACTTGGAATCCGAAGAGCAAAAACAAAAGAAATTTGCTTGAAAGAAAAAGCCTCTAAACTAAGCAAAAGGATAAAAGCAAAGCAAGTTAGTACAAAACAAAAGGTTAAAAGCCAGTAATCATAAAAACAAAAGCCTTCAAACTAATGCCGAAAACAAAATAACAGAGCTTTAGAACAGGACTAGTAGAGAATTTCAAGCAAAGACAATGAACATTTTAGCAAGACCTATAACCACAATAGAACATAAAATCAAGATCAAAGCCGTCATTGTCCCCCTCCTTATCATCAGAGTCAAACAACATCGAACCCTCAGGCTTGAAAGTGCGGATATGAGAAGCAAGCTTTAATATATCAATGTCACCCTCATCAAAACCTTCGCAATCACTAACATCAACATACTCAAGTTCTTTACAGCCCTTCAATATCATCACTAGGTACTCCTTTTCAATATTTGCACATCTTAGATCCAATTCCTTTATGTTGGGGAGCAAGGCGTCAATAGCTGAAGCATCAGATTTCCCTATATAGGCATTTGGAACACCCAATCCAACAAAGTTGTTGCAGTGAATGCTGATTTTGTAAATGATTTCTTGCAATTGAAAGCAGCTTGCACCAAGTGTTAAGTACTCTAAACTTTTCCACTTGTTAATAAGGTTTGGGATCTTCAACATATGTTCATAAGGTAGACCATAAGGCAGCACAAAAGTCCTCAAATGAGGACACCTAACAAAAAGTCATAAATTAATTAATTCCTTCACCTTATGATAAAACAAGCTTGCTTAAGATTTTATCATCACCATTAATGTAATTCACAAAACTTACGTAGCTGCAACATAAATTAGTGCTTCATCTGTAAGACTACGGTTGGGATGTGAAAGATATGTGGCACATCTATCACTATGATCGACGACGAACTTCATCATAGAGATGGCGCAAAACTTTACCTCATACTTATACATTAATCGTGTAGTTGAGACTTGAGAAAAATTAAGTCGTCGCCAGCAAAGAGAACTGAGTGTGGCTTTGAACCATGACTTGCACACAAAGGGAATGTCTACAAGTAGTGATTCAATTCCAACTCTCCCAAGCACATTCACCAAGCAATCCATATTCAATTCCTCCCATTTTCTTCGTTCCATCTACACCCACAAACACAAAAAAAAAAATACTATATGTTATACATTCCCAATAAATAAAGAGAGAACAAAAAAAAAAAAAATGTTTTAAGAACAGATTGTAAAGGCTCACTGCCAGAGTATAAAATTAATCAACACAATTAGAAGCAATAGAATAAAGTTTGAACACTTTGAAATCATGTAGAATGCAAAATGCAAGTAAAGAGAGAACCTTTCAAAAGTATTACTTGTAAAAGGAAAGATACACCGACTCTTCTAGCATCTGATTTTGGGTTACTCACTCTATCGAATCAAATTTGTATGTATTATATATGTGTGTGTGTGTGCGCGCGCGTGTGTGAAACTATATATATCTTCTGCCAGTTGAAAAGTCTGGAAGATATATCGTTGATTGGTTGATGGGTCTGTGTATGAGAGAGAAAGACAGAGATAAACTAACTCTAAAATGGTGGATTCTTTAGTTTCTTTTCTTTCTTTTTTTTTCTTTTTTTTTTTTGAATTCCAAAGATTAACACCCCTTTCGTTCCACGAAAATAACTCTAAAATGGGTTGAGAACTTTATTATATGCACAAAATTCAAGCTCATTGAGTTAAATTGATTCTCAGAATTTGAAACGTTTTCTAATAGAGATGCCCAAGTCCCTGAGTTTTTGTTTCTAGCGAGAAAAAACATTCAACCAACGAAATATCTTTCTGACTTTTCAACTGGAAGAAGAGCCCAGTTCATATTATATATATACACATTTACTTTTACAGACTTATCAAAATCAGGGACCAGATCCGCCTGTTGGCTCTCAGTTTCAAAGTAATGTCTAAGGGTTTTTCATAATGACTATTTTTTTTGTTTGTAATGTCATGTGTTATACATTGGTTTATTGTGTCTCATTATTACTACTTTATGTTAATATTTATTTGAACTTTTGTTGGTTAATGCGAATCTTGGCATAATAGCATTTAAGAATTTTTTTTTTTATCCGAATCCTTTATTTGCTGTTTTAGTCTTCACATTCTGTTCTTCAAATGACATCCCAATTTCTTTTTTTCTTTTTTTTAAATTAATTACTGAAAGTTCAAAATTTCTACTTCTAGTTTTCATTTTCTCAGTAGGCTACCACTAATGCCACGCAGCAACTTTATGCTGGCACGCAAGCTATATGTATTTTGACAATCTTACACTTCAGTATAGTGATACTTGTGCCAACTCTACTCACACATGTTAATGCCAAATCACTTTCTGTATGAATTTTTGGTATGAATAGTATTTTCTATAAATATAACAGTTTCTCTCCCTCTAATTTTTTTGTTTTAATTCTGCACTCTCCGCCTAAACTGTACTACCAACAACCGTGCCCAATTTTATCAGATCATGCGGGTGTGCCTTGGCACTGATTTGGTTACCGTCGTGGCGGCCTTGCTATTGTTCATGGGATCTGTTAACTAGTGCCCTTAAAACACTTGTTAACAAAATTCTTAAAAACAAAACTGGGAACAACTAATTGTGGTAAAATTAAACCCACATTAGTCCATCAAACAAACACACCGTCAGTCCAGGAGTTGCATGACTGTCATCAATGTATATAGAAAGGGGAAAAAAAAAACAAATTATATATAGAAATCACATTCAAAATAATGCCACAATAGCATTGATGATGTTATGTTGTCAAATGCAACCCCTCATCCTCGAATGTTTTGATATGAGAAGCAAGCTTCAAAATCTCATCATCACCAAGGTCGAAACCTTTGCAGTTCCTTACATCAAAATACACAAGTTTTTTGCAGCCCTTCAAAATCATCAATAGACTCTCTCGATCAATGTTTGAATACCTTAACCCCAAATACTCTATGTTTGGAACTGAGGTGACAATAGATGTGGCTTCATCTTTCTTAATATCAGCATGAAAAGCAGAGAAACCAGCAAAGTTTTTGCAGTGAATGCTGATTTGGGCAAGAATTTCTTCCATTTTAAAGGTGGTTCCACACCTTAAAAACTCCAAACATTTCCAATTGCTCATGAGTTTTGGGACCTTGGACACAACATCATGATCTATATCAGCTGGCAGCTCTAATACTATTAAGGCCAAATTTGGGAAGACTAAATAAGTGCACTTTTTGTCTTTTTTAACTAAAAAATTGAGGTTGAAAATATAGATGTTTGGGTTAACTTTTTGACTTTTTATGGAAAAATGTGTAATAAAAAATTGTGAAAATTGGTTTTTAGAGAAAAATTTGAATTGGGAGTTGTGCAGCCGTAATTGTTGACTTTTGGTGAATAGTGTTAACTTTTTAACTTTTTGAGTAACTTTTTGACTTTTTGGCTTTTTTGAAAGATCCCAAACAAGGCCTAAGTTAGGACACCTGGTGAGTCAAAAAAGATAGCAAGGGTTACCAACCACTAATACAAAGTAATCAAACACCTTAATATAAAACAACGGAGAAAATTAAACCAAAAGGGTTGGTTTGATTACAGTGAAAAATATGATGTGAAGTTAAAAATATTTATAAAAAAAAGAAAAGAAAAGAAAATTTATTTTTTAATACAAATTTTTTTAAGATGAAATTTATGTGAAATTTTTAGTAGTTGACTACTTTTACCAAAATATATATTTGTAAAAAAAAAAAATTTACAAGAAATTGAAAGTAAGTTACTTGCTAAAGTGGATTGTACAAAAAAATTAATCTTCTTGTATTTTCCCCTCCTTTCATGCTAAAAAAATGCAGTAACATTTTTTTTTTCTTTCTTGCACTTTCCATCACTTCTATTTTCACAGAACTCAGCAACCTAAAGCCAATTTGTAAAGTAGGAAATAAAAATATGCATTTTTTTGTCAAATGCTAACTAGTGCCTTGGTATATTTGTTTGTTTTGGAATTGGGTAAAAAGTACATTAAAAATAATAATTATTTTTTCAAATAAAAAAAAAAAAAAAAGAGGTTGTGAAATCCATAAAATGTGTTTTGAGTTTGGAAAAAAATGTGACATTTTTTCTTTGAACTTTTTCTTCAACATTGGGCATGAAGAACTAACTGATTTGCAATGTAAAACAGTACTTCTTCATCACAGAGGCCAGAGCCGGGAAGCGATACATACACAGCAGATGTAGCACTACGCTTGATTAAAGTCTTGACAATTGCTGTGAAAGAGAATTTTCCCTTTACTTGATAGTCATCGATTAATCTTGCCAAGAAAAATAAAGAAGTGCAATCATCAAGTGAGATTTCAAGAAAATCAAGTTGTCTCCAGCAAAGAGGACTCTTTGTGGCTTTGTACCATGACTTGCACACAAACGGAACATCAATTAGCAGTGATTCTATTCCCACTCTGCCTAACACATTCACCAAGCAATCCATATTCAATTCCTTCCATTTTTCTCCTTCCATCTGCACAAATTGAAGATGAAGGGTAAGCATAAATGATAAATAAAAAGAAGAGAAAATTGCACATAGTGAAAATAACTCAAAACAGTTGTATTATTATGGATGTACAAATCAAAACAAGTGAAAGTTGTTTCCCATGCCAGAACTTTCACTTGCACCGAACAAAACTTCTTGCAACTCTATGAAAGTTATAATTATGTTGTTCTTATTTAAGTACACTTTTTTTTTTTAAGAATTTTTTTTTTTAAAGATTCCATGTAGCCAGTGAAGGTTTCAACTGAAAATTTGTCCCATGTTACTAGAAAATGCTAGGTATTAAAAAAATAAAAAATAAATAAAAACAGCAAAGAGTTGAGAAAATGAAATTTTGTTTAAACTCTGAAATCATGCATTCATGCAGAAGATAAAGATTCATATATTGAGATTATACCAAGAATCACACGAACAGATATAGATACATTCATTTATTGAGTAAAAAAAAGCAACACAACATTTGAAGCAAGTTTTTTTAAACTCTGAAATCATGCAATTGATGTAGAATGGAAAGACAAAGCTATATAGAATGGAAAGACAAAGCTTGTTACAGCATTAATTCCAAAAGGAGAGACAGAGCCTTCTTCTCTCTGATTTTGATCACTCTACTGAAACAAATGTATGTACATATATATATACATACAAGATACACGTGTATAGAAGGTGGAAATGGAAATGGAAAATGAAGAGTATTATTTGAAAGTTGAAAAGTCTAGAAAATAAGGATAAACTAACAATATATCCTAATGCTGTATTTGGTTGGAAGATTTGGAGAGGGATTTGGAAAGGGAAAGGGAAAGGGAAAGGGAAAAGGTGTGTGAAACTAGGTGAAATGTAGGTATATTTTATTCACATTTCACCTAACTTTTCCCTTTCCCTTTCCAAATCCCTCCTCAAATCCTCCAACCAAACACAACGTAAGAGTTAGATTTAATTCTCATCAAGTCCAATTGAAAATAAGTCATAGTAAAATCATCGCTAAAAATAATTTTTTGTGACATTTTTTGCATGTCGTTAAAAATTGATAATTAGTAACTTTTTTTGTTACGGTTTTTATAAAATGTCTTTAAAACTTACAATTAATGACATTTTTCTGTGACGAAATTTTCAAAATGTCGTTGAAAATTAAAAATTAGTGATTTTTTTGTGACGATTTTTTTAAATTATCACTAAAACTTATAATTAGTGACATTTTTTGTGTCAAAATTTTCAAACTGTCGTTGAAAATTAATAATTAGTGACATTTTTTAATAGTGTTTGATGAAAAATATCATTAATTATCACAGGACTTGTTGAACAATAAGTCCATTTATTAAGACCTACACGTAAGTTCTCGAAAAATAATTAATTACCTCTTTATCCGTCAACAATACCAGAATTCAAGAAGATTTGAATATGAGTTTAATTCATGCGCTTGAATTTGGTGCCAATTAAACTAATTTTGATAAAGGCTACTAAAAACCATTATAATGGAAATTATATCCCCCAAAAAAATAAATAAATAAATAAAAACAATCTCTCAACCTATGAAAAAGATATACAATGCTCATCTAATAGGTGGAAAAAATTTGGGGATATACTACAAATATCAATTGTCAAAATTTCTAAGCCAAATTAATTGCAATTTCATCATCCCTAGCAGCTACTTAAAAAAGTCATGCCTGACATCGCACCTCCAAGTCAAGAAGGCATAGGGGCTTGCACCAGATATGGATGAATTCTTCTTTCGTTGAGCTTTCAAAGTGGGAAACAATTTGAATCCATTAAGAAGATTGATATAAGCTTTACACAAACCAGCCCAGCTGCAGCATTAGACAAGTGAGTACCAATTTATTTCAGGTTGTTTGACAAGCAAATCAGCAAAGTATTTGTTAGCTGTTAAAAGAAGCAGTAGAAAACAAAAGCCAAAGGTAAATATCAAGGAGTTCAAGAGCGGCACAAGCTAGTGCCTTGATATTTCATCCATTACATAACAATCCATTACAGACAACACAACGGAGAGTTTCTAAAACTGAGTCTAGGTTGACAATCCCAAGCAAACACATTATACAATACACTTTAGTCAGTGAAGTCTCCATCATGGAAGCCGTCTACACGATACGTAGGGCAGTAGTCATCATCATAATCATACAACATCGAACCCTCATCCTTGAATGTTCGGATGTGAGAAGCAAGCTTTAATATCTCATCATCACCCTCGTCGAAACCTATGCAGTGCCTAACATCAAAATACTCAAGTTCTTTGCAGCCCTGCAAAATCATCACGAAGTTCTCCTTTTCCATGTATGCATGCCTTAGAAACAATTGCTTTATGTTTGGGAGTAGGGTGACAATAGCTGATGCTTCATCTTGCTCAACGCGGGCTCTTGCAATAGCCAATCCAATAAAGTTCTTGCAGTGAATGTTGATTTGGCAAGGACTTCTTGCATTTGAAAGGTGCCTCCAAGCCTTAAAATCTCCAAAATTTTCCACTTGCTGATAAGTATTGGTATCTGTAACATATGATCATCAGGTAGATCCTGAGGCAGCAGCAAAGCCCTCAAGTCAGGACACCTGGTGAATAAAAAACAGAGCAAAGGTTACCAAAAAAAACTAATACAAAGTAATCCCTCATCTTCCGACGAAACTAGAAAGTAATTTTAAATCAGAGTCATTTAACGGACTAGGATCCACTGCAATAATCCACCTTTGCAATAATCTTGCAATGATGGGTTAAGAGCCAAAAACAATTGCAAGGTAAAACCACCCTTAAACCACTCAATGATCTTATTTTTGGCTCTTAAACCACCACTGCAGAGGATCCTACTCCCATTTTAGCTGTCCCTTCAGCCAATTCATGCAATTTCATTTGCTGAGTTTTTACCTTTCGAGTTTGGGATATAGACAAAAAGAGCCACAGTGGCATATTGTCAGTAAATCAAAACATAGAACAAAAATGGTGCTCTTTTATTTTTTTTAATGTAATAAAATCAATTTAATGTAGTTACTTGTTAGTTTGTAGAACTTACTCATCTGCAACATAAAGCAATGCTTCCTCTGTGCAACAGTCCGGAAGCGACAGAAAAGTGGCAGATCTAGCACTACGCTTAAGTACAAACTTGATGAATGCAGTGACAGACAATTTATCATATAATTGATATTTATTAAGCAATCTTGATATGGATTCATCAGAAGACCATGAATCAAGTGAGATCTTAGAAAAATCAAATAGGCGCCAGCACAGAGGACTGAGCGTGGCTTTGTACCATGACTTGCACATGAAGGGAACATCCAATAGCAGTGATTCAATTCCAACTCTCCCAAACACATTCACCAAGCAATCCATATTCAAATCCTCCCATTTCCCTCCTTCCATCTACATCAATGTCAAATAAAGGGTAAGTACAAATATTATATTTCTCAAAATATAGAGAGAGATGAAAAAATTATGGCAAGGGTTGAGGTCTTGAAAAACACAACTTCATAGATAACAGAAATACAAAGTGAGTCAAAGAAAGCCCATTTTACAATATTTTGTATGTGTGGAAATATTGGAAGGGGTAATTTCTGAGTTTAAATTACGATTAAGAGAGAAATCAAACTGTACAGTGAAAAGTTAGATCACACAAAACCAAAAACAGAAAACCAAAAACAAATAAAGAACATTCCCAAAACAAAAAGAGGGAAATCCAATTCAAATACAAGCACAACAGGCAGATATAGAATCAGAAAATCAAGGGAAATCCAAAAAGAGGGATTAACAATGCGATCATGAGGTAACCCAAGCACCTCTGAAAGAATTGTGGAAGAAAAAACACAGATTTATAAATTAATGTTGTTCTAAATTGATGAAGAAGACCTACATCACATGATGAAGATGAGCAACAACACAGTCTGCTCTGATTTTGATCACTCCTGTTGCTAGCAAATGCAGGATATGAAGAAGTCCATTTACAAACAGCAATGCATAGATGTACTTTTATTGATGAAGAAACAGCAATTTGAGAGCTGGGTGGAGGAAAGGTATCACCTTGTTGGGGTCTTTCTTTTGCTTTTTTTCTTTTCTTTTCTTTTCTACCCTTTTCCCTCCATATATATACATATATATTACAAATTATTTTTTGCTGTTAAAATGAAAAATGGTAGTGACCAAAATGTGCATTGGAATGTTATTACAAATATATTAAAAGTATGTATATATTTGATGTCATATGAAGGTATTTTAGAAATTATGTTTTTTATTATTTTGAACAAACTACAACCTCTCATCTAATTTGATAAATACTTGGTTATATAATTAAATTGTTCAATTTTTGAAATAATCTTTTCAACCATCAAATTAAGTTTCATACAATCTTTTTTCAATTGGACTACATGAACTAAAATAAATAACTGTACGCACTAAGTAGATAAATTTGACAATTTTGAAATGAAACCAAAAAAATTAGTGATAATTTAAGAGATCAAAGTGAAAATAATCTTTTCTATGCTTACTAACTATTTATTAAGACTTTGATTAACATCACGTTTGTTTGTTAATTTTATATTTTTTTTTTTCAGAGAAAAGGGTTGTCAATTAAGTTATGGATGTTTTGTTTCTTGATTATTTGGGAGGTCATAATTTGTAAAAATCATCTCTCTTTTTCTATTTTGGAAAATATGGTGCTATTTTTTATAATCCCTAACACCTACCTGTGTGTAACTGATATAAATTGTGAAACCCATGAGTTTGTCAATCCCTTCTGTGTCTCTTCTATTTTCATTTTTTTTTTTCATTATTTTACAAAAGAAGTGTTTGAAAAAAAACACACACACACAAACACATGACAGAGACACTACCCCTGATTTTGATTAACCCATTTCTTAGTGAAAGTCAGTCCATAAACAAACAAAAGATGAAGAAATGAAAGGTATCATTTTGTGAGAGACTTGGAAGTCTTTCATCTTTCTTTTACTTTCACATTTTTTGTTCTCTTTTCCTTTGTTCAATGCTAAGTTCTTTGTTTTTTTTTTTTTCATTAAAATAAAATAAAAAGGCATTGTTTTAATAATAATTTGATTTGCTTTTAAACTTAAATTGTTGGATTATCTTTCTCTGGCTTGTGTTGTTATAATGAAAATTACAACAAAATTATTGCAGCGAAAAAATAACCAAATTTCACAATTGACTAGATATATTGTAGATATACAACCATATTGGCTCCCAAAATCAATGATCGTTATCCCATTAAATCAATGAAATGAAAACATAAAGCTTGAGCAAAATATTGTTGTAATTGGCTGTAGATTCTCATGGTGGGGCATCATGTTTGCCAATCACCAAGGCCATGAGGCCATGAGGCAAAGGCCATGAGGCCAGCCGTGTGTGCCATGAGGCCAGCCATACCAAGCATGAGGCCATGTGAGGCAACAATCTGGAAAGCACACCAAAGGAGCTGGCAGACAGCTCACAAAGACAAGCCTCTCCATAGCTCTCTATTCTTGTATATATAGAGAGGGTGAGGACAGAGGAAATGTACAGCTGAGTGGTGAGTCTTAGACAGCCAACAAGAGAGAGAAAACAGAGAGAGAGAATTATTTACAGAGAGTTGTATAATTCCCATTTGTATTCCATTTGTTCAATATAGTGAATCCGCTGCCCGTGGACGTAGGCGAGTTGCCGAACCACGTTAAATTCTTTGTGTTATTGCTTGTGAGTGTTCCCTGGTGTGCCCCCGATCCGCAACAATTGGTATCAGAGCTCGGGTTGCGAAAAATCGAATTTTTCCCGAAAGTGCCCAGATTTCGAAGTACTCGAAATCCACTTTTGACCATACCAGGAGGAAGAACTCCCCGAGAGGAGTCCAAAACAGCAAAAACAGAGCCAAGAGGAGCTTTGACGCGCCGTCACGCGCCGCCACAACACTGCGCGTGTACCTCACGCGCTCCACGCGCCACACGCGCCGATCGGCTGAAGAAGACGACCACGCAGGCGCCACGTCATCCCACGTCAGCGACACGTAAGCCCACGTGTCAGCCACGTGTCCTACCCAGTCAGCCTGAGCCGCTGACCAAGCCAACCAGCCGTTGACCGCGCCGCCGTTGACCGTTGACCGTTGACCGAGCCGCCGTTGACCGCGCCGCCGATCCTCCGTTGACCGCGCCGCCTGCGCCGTTGACCGAGCCGTTGACCAGCCGTTGACCGGAGGAATTATCTGGTGCATCTCAGCGCACCAGATTCTGCAGATCTGAACCGTCCAAACTGTTTTTACCAGATCAGAGCCATTCGGAGTCCGTTTTCGACGATCCAATAGTGTTTTCCAACTATTTGGGATATTCCGGACACATCCGCATGGTTAGTTTTTGAATCAGAGATGTTCAAAATATTTTGGCTTGATCTGAGGCATTCGGAATCCGTTTTTGACGATCCAATAGTGCTTCCCAACTATTTGGAGTATTCCGGACACATCTGTACGGTCAGTTTTTTGAATTGAAGTTTCTACAAAAAAAAATGGCAGAATCTAGATCAACCGAGTCCGTAAGTAATCCAGCGAGTACAAACACTTCTAGGCATTGGGCCCCGGTGTCCCATGCCAAGTTCGAGGTAGAGAAGTTCGATAGAAGCAGCAACTTCGGCATGTGGAGATGCGAAGTTAAGGATATGCTTGTCCAGATGAACCTGCACTTCACTCTGGGAGACAAACCAGATGACCTGGACGAGATAGAATGGGAGAGGGTGAATCTGGCCTGCAGTTCCATCCGACTTTGCCTTGCAAAAGAGGAGAAGTACGCCTTCACCGAATATGATATTGCGAAGAAGCTTTGGAAGGCGCTGGAAGATAAGTTCATGACCAAGAGCATTGAGAACCGGCTCTACTTGAGGAAGAGGTTGTTTTGTTTCGACTACATTAAAGGTATTTCGATGAACGAACACCTAAATAACTTCAACAAAATTATTACGGACTTGAAGAATTTGGATGATCACGTTGGTGATGAAGACAAAGCACTGTTATTGTTAAATTCCTTGCCTGACTCGTATGATCATCTCACTACTACTTTACTGTACGGTAAAGAGAAGATCAAGTATGTTGATGTTGCAAACGCCTTGGTGAACAATGAGTTCAGAAGGAAAGACAAGTCTGCAAACAGGGACTCAACATCCGAGGCTTTGACAGTCAGAGGCAGAACAAATAACAGAAGAAATGCAGGGCAAGGAAAGTCTCGCTCAAAATACAGGGGGAAAGCTTCAGACAAAAGACGTCTTGCAAAAGACGAGTGTGCTGCTTGTCGCCAGAAAGGGCATTGGGCAAAAGATTGTCCAAATAAAGACAAGACAGAAGAGAAGGTGAATATTGCACGAGATGGAGATAATGATGAAGGAGGTGCCTTCACAGTTTCATCATACGGCCAGTCTGATGAATGGATTATCGATTCCGGATGTTCATTCCATATGTGTCCGAACAAGCATTGGTTCTCGAGCTTACGAGAGTTCGATGGAGGAGTTGTGCTGATGGGCAACGACCAAGCTTGCCAGACAAAGGGGATTGGAACAATCAAACTGAAGATCCATGATGGAACAATCAGAATTCTTGAAGATGTACGGTATGTACCAGATCTAACCAAGAATCTCATCTCAGTGGGAGTTTTAGACTCTAAAGGTTACAGAGTAACCATGGAAGGTGGAGTCCTCAAAGTTGTTCGAGGAGCATTGGTTGCAATGAAGGGTACTCGACAGGGAAATTTATATTTCCTAGATGGCTCTACAGTCACAGGAAAAGTGGCTGTCTCCACCAGTTCCAGCTCAGAAGATGATGCATGAGACACTTCCAGACTTTGGCACATGCGCCTAGGGCATGTCGGTGAGAAGGCTTTACAAGGGTTGGTAAAGCAAGGCCTGTTGAAAGGCGCCAAGACGGGGAAGCTTGAGT
Source organism: Camellia granthamiana (assembly GCA_036172215.1). Taxonomy (NCBI): domain Eukaryota; kingdom Viridiplantae; phylum Streptophyta; class Magnoliopsida; order Ericales; family Theaceae; genus Camellia; species Camellia granthamiana. The sequence continues at coordinate 28,994,776 of CM069910.1, read as the reverse complement.
TCTGCGAGCATTGTGTAATGGGCAAGCAAACAAGAATCAAGTTTGGTACTGCAATTCACCGTACCAAAGGGATTCTAGACTACGTCCACACCGACGTATGGGGTCCTTCCAAGAATGCTTCGTTGGGAGGTAAACACTACTTTGTGTCGTTCATTGATGATTTCTCCAGAAGAGTTTGGATTTATACAATGAAACACAAAGATGAAGTTTTAGACATCTTTCTTACGTGGAAGAAGATGATTGAGACCCAGACAGGCAGACGGATCAAGAAGCTCAGATCTGACAATGGTGGAGAATACACATCAGATCCCTTCTTTGAGGTTTGCCAGAATGCAGGGATAGTGAGACATTTCACAGTTCCTGGAACACCGCAGCAGAATGGAGTTGCAGAACGCATGAACCGCACTTTGGTGGAGAAAGTCCGGTGTATGCTGTCACAGTCTGGATTGAGCAAGGCATTTTGGGGCGAGGCATTGAACTATGCTCGTCATCTTGTCAACAGACTACCTACTGCAGCATTAGATGGCAAGACTCCCATGGAGGTATGGTCAGGAGTCCCAGCTACTGATTATGATCAGTTACGTATCTTTGGATGTCCAGCATATTTTCATGTTACAGAATCTAAGTTGGATCCAAGAGCCAAGAAAGCCATCTTCTTGGGCTTCGGTGACGGTGTCAAGGGATACAGACTGTGGTGCCCTGAATCAAAGAAAGTTCTCATCAGAAGAGATGTTACCTTTGATGAGTCTGCAATGCTGAAGCAACCAGATCCTCAACAGAATGAGGAAGCATTGAAGAAGTCAGTGCAGGTGGAGTTTGAGACTCCAGTGAAGACTAGTCAGCCAATCAACCATCCTGAAGAAGTCTTAGAGGATAGCTCTGAAGAGAGTTCAGATGAAGATCCAGAGGCTCCGCAACAATCAGAACCCATTGCAATCAGGAAAGGACAAAGGGTTACTAGGCAACCCAGTTGGATGACCGATATGGTAGCCTATGCACTTCCAATCATTGAAGACAATGTTCCGTGCACTTTCAAAGAAGCCGTGCAGAATGCAGAAAGTGTCAAATGGAAGGAGGCTATGGATGAAGAGATCGGGTCACTTCACAAGAACCAGACTTGGGAGTTGGTGCAACTTCCAAAAGGCAAGAAAGCAATTGGGTGTAAGTGGGTTTACACCAAGAAAGAAGGCATTCCAGGCAACGACAACATCAGATTCAAAGCTAGATTGGTAGCTAAAGGCTATGCTCAGAAGGAAGGAATAGACTACAATGAGGTATTCTCACCTGTTGTAAAGCACACGTCTATTCGCATCCTGTTAGCTTTGGTTGCACAGTTTGATCTCGAGCTCGCCCAACTCAACGTCAAAACTGCTTTCTTACATGGAGATCTCAAAGAGGAGATATACATGTTCCAGCCAGATGGCTTCAAAGTTGCTGGACAAGAGAATTGGCCTGTAAGCTGAACAAATCGTTGTACGGGTTGAAGCAGTCCCCGAGACAGTGGTACAAGCGATTTGATCGGTTCATGATAGACAAAGAATACACAAGAAGTCAATTTGATCATTGTGTATATTTCCGTAAGCTTCCCGATGGTTCCTTCATCTACTTGCTCTTATATGTAGATGATATGCTAATTGCATCTAAGAGCAAGGTGGAGATTGACAAACTCAAAGCACAGTTAGCAAGGGAGTTTGAAATGAAGGATTTGGGAGAAGCAAAGAAAGTTTTTGGCATGGAGATCAAGAGAGACAGGAAGAAGGGCACGGTTTGTCTGACACAAACCCAGTATCTGAAGAAGGTGTTAGACAGATTTGGCATAAATGGGAAAACCAAAGCTGTAAGTACACCATTGGCCCCTCATTTCAAGCTTAGTGCTTCGATGTCTCCACGCACAGAAGAAGAACGGAAGCATATGGCACAGGTTCCATATGCAAATGCAGTTGGTGCATTAATGTATGCTATGGTTTGTACAAGGCCTGACATCTCGCATGCTGTGAGTATGGTAATCAGGTATATGCATGATCCGGGAAAAGATCACTGGCAGGCAGTGAAGTGGATCCTAAGGTACATACATGGCACAGTCAATCAGGGATTGAAGTTCGAGAGAGATAACCGACTCGGGCAGAATTTGAAAGGATATGTGGACTCAGATTATGCTGGTGACTTAGACAAACGCCGGTCAACAACAGGGTATTTATTTACACTTGCTAAAGGGCCGGTGAGTTGGAGGTCAACGCTTCAATCAACGGTGGCTTTGTCTACTACAGAGGCAGAGTACATGGCAGTGACGGAAGCCTTTAAAGAAGCCATTTGGCTACACGGGTTGATTGAAGACTTGGGTATTGTTCAGAAGCACATTGAGGTGTTTTGTGACAGTCAGAGTGCCATTTGTTTGGCAAAGAACCAGGTTCATCATGCCCGCACCAAGCACATTGACGTCCGTTTCCATTTCATCCGAGAAATTGTGAATGAAGGGGACATTCTGCTTCAAAAGATTGGTACTGCAGATAATCTGGCCGATATGCTCACAAAGGTAGTTTCTGGGATCAAGTTCCAACATTGTTTGGACTTGGTCAACGTCTCTCGGAACTGATTCGGGTGCATGGCAGTGTTGATCGATCACTATGTTGGATAAGAGAATCCTCGCCAAGGTGGAGATTTGTTGTAATTGGCTGTAGATTCTCATGGTGGGGCATCATGTTTGCCAATCACCAAGGCCATGAGGCCATGAGGCAAAGGCCATGAGGCCAGCCGTGTGTGCCATGAGGCCAGCCATACCAAGCATGAGGCCATGTGAGGCAACAATCTGGAAAGCACACCAAAGGAGCTGGCAGACAGCTCACAAAGACAAGCCTCTCCATAGCTCTCTATTCTTGTATATATAGAGAGGGTGAGGACAGAGGAAATGTACAGCTGAGTGGTGAGTCTTAGACAGCCAACAAGAGAGAGAAAACAGAGAGAGAGAATTATTTACAGAGAGTTGTATAATTCCCATTTGTATTCCATTTGTTCAATATAGTGAATCCGCTGCCCGTGGACGTAGGCGAGTTGCCGAACCACGTTAAATTCTTTGTGTTATTGCTTGTGAGTGTTCCCTGGTGTGCCCCCGATCCGCAACAAATATGAAAATATTTTCACCCATCCTTTCACAAGAAAGCCATGGAATTGAAAACTTTTCAAATTGTTCTTGATATAGCTTAACAAAAGCACAAATTCAAGAACATATATTTACAAAATTGGAATCATGTTATTCAATGAAATTGCAGAAATGATTTAACAGAGAGAATACCACTTTTCTAGTACTTACTTCTTTTTTTCCTGGTCCAATTTCTAATTCTTACTTAAACAAATAGATTCTCTACCATGCAATGATCAAATGAATTCTAACATGAACCAAACAAAAAAAAGTAAATAGAAGACATGTGAAGAACAATATCCAGAGTTTGTATCATATTCATATCAACCAGAAAGGAACACCACCAAATAGAAAAGTTAATAGTTTAAATGGAAGCTAACATTACAATCTTTCCATGCTTTTTCTTTCGCCTTTGCATTACACAGATCCAATAAAGTATATATCTGCAAGGGTTTTATTTTTGTTTTAAATTGCTATGTAGATTCCTTCTGGGACGCAGTCATTTGCCTTACAGCCCACCTCCATCTTGGTGCGTCATGGCATCAATTTGATCACCATCCCTCATGTTAAGCTGCTCAATCAAATCAAGAGTTAATCCAAACAAGGCTACAAGCATGACATAAAACAAACTTTATCTACTTTCTTCTTCTTTTTTTTTCTTTCTTTCCACAGTCAAAATGAGATAAGAACTGCCATTAATAACATGTCACCTTGAAGTCGACTAAATTTTATGAAATTGCGGAGACAGGTAGTTTGTGCCTAGAGACTGTGAATAGGCCAAACTCTTAGAAGAAGTTTTAACTACTAAGAGTTATATTCAACATTCAGTGAATAACCAACAAATACCAATTTCAAATTATGCCAAATCAATGGCAACCACGACATAAATAGCAATGATATAGTAGGCAGGCAGACAACCATTTACGTGGAAAACCTTCCTTGTGCACAAGAGAAAAAGTAAAAACCACGGTCACACCCAACAAAAAACAAATCCACAATCAATAAAAAAGTTTATAAGATTCAAAACGAAAGCACCCCCCCCCCCCCCCCCCCCCCCTCTCTCATCTTGCAGTTTTTCTCGAATCTTCTCACTTTCATGGCTCTAAGCTCCTTATACACTCTTGATCTGATAGCTCCATGGAACTCCTTGCTATGATCTTCATTCCTTGTGGCACCATTACACAAATTGCCGAGGGTGAATATGTCAAGCAAGTGTGTGCATGGATTATTGTGCCAAAAAATTCAGTGTAGTAATTTTTAATAAGATGTATAATGAATGAAGATCAAGTTCAAAAATTGATAAGCACGGGTTTCAAGGACTTTTTCAGAAATATGATAAAAACAATTTGTGTCTCAAAAGTGGCCAACGTTTACCTTGGCCATTTTTGCCCATTTTACACTAAAGTTCAACATGTAAATTAATCTAGGGTCAAGCTAGGTCAACTTGTGCGATATTGAAAAGTGTCCTAAAAATGGTCTCCTAATGTTTTTGGCAATAAAAGTTTCACTTTTACCCTCATATGTTGTAGTCATATAAAGAGAAGAAAGAATGCAAATGAAAACCACATGCAAATGGAGAGCCTTGAACCCACAAACCTCCCCCAACCTGAGTCTTTATACTATGTAAAGTCACCAATTGTCCTGAAAGCTTAAGCTGTTAGGAAAAGTCCAACAATGTCTACTTCTGCTGGTAGGGGAACGGGACGGTCTGTTGAAGGATGGAAGGGTAACGGAAGAGCGGAACAGGTTGGGAGGAGCTACCTGGCGAATGCAGAGACCTCAATTAAGGGCAGGAAGTCATACGCAGAAGTGGTTCAGGTGGGTCATGTTGCTGAGACTATGGGCCCTACGGTGGATGTGGAGGAAGTGGGGATCAGTTGGCTGTATGATAGTCTTATAGTTAAGCTGAAAAGCTTCTATGTGTTTTCTAAATTCAAAAAAGCTGTACGTCAACTAGGACCAGATGGAGTTGTAGTTAGAAAAGGAGGTGGAAGGACTGCTGTGGTATCCTTCAGGTCAGAATCTGAGTTGAAGGCTAATAAGTTAGCACTTGAAAGTTGCTGGAAGGATTGGTGTGACTCTGTGGAAGAGTGGTCGATGGGAGGGCATTTACAGCAAGAGCGAGGAGTATGGTTGTGTTGCTATGGTATCCCCTTCAATTTGTGGAGCGTAGAAACATTTAGTAAGATCGGGTGTTTATGGGGGGAGGTAATTCGAGTGGATGAATCTACATCTGCGCAGGTGTCATTCAGAAGTGGAAGAGTGAAGGTTGCCACAATGTTCATGGGTGTTATTAATACAATGGTACAAGTTAGATCCAAAGGTATAAGCTATCCAGTTAGAGTATGTGAGGAACATGCCCTGGTGCCACGGATTGATGTTCAGAAGTGCTCCGCTATGGATCACTGCAGTTCCAATAATTCATTGGCCAAGCATGGCAGCCATGGGAGGCCAGAACTGGTTGAAGCGGCTGAAGTGGCTGAAGTGGATGCCAAAAAGCAGACTGAGGTGGCTAGTCATGGTGAGGTGGACTCTCCCTGGAGGAAGGGCGTGGCAATCGGGGATGGTGGTGGAGGTGAGGAGAAGCTGGTTGATCCCTCTCCTTCTGCAGTGGGTGACTCTTTTGATACACGCATGGGGAGGCCGAAGGAATTATCAGTCTGTAATAGAGGCATTTCCAATGATAATGTAACCAGTTGTCAGAGGAATATTTTTCAAAAGAGCGGTGGGGAGGAAGGGTTGGGTACAGCTGGTTTTTTGAGAAGTCTCAGCGGTAATGGGCCTGATAGGCCAGGCATTAAGATTCAAGTTGTTCTAGATGAGGCCATTAGAGCTAAGGGAGTGATCAAGCCCATAGAAGCTAATTCGGGTGTGGGCCCATCCTCAAGTAGCAAGGCTGCTAGTCAGGCCCATGCTACTGTAAATTCTGGTGTACACTCTACTCAGCCCAAATCTGTGGTGGGCAGGGCTACGGGAGGATCTGGGGTACCTCATAAACTAACCTGTAATTTAGTTGGGAAAAAGAAAGACCTAATTAAAGGAATGGTATCAAGCTCGGGAAGGAAAATGCCGAAAGGGGGAAAAGGAGATGGTCGATGCTGTGGCTCATCTTCAAGAGGGAATTGGCACAAAGGACCTGTCTTTCGGGTGGCAGTGGCTGTGATGTCCAGACCAAGCTCCGGGAAGTTTGGAGGAAGGGCTGAAGCTCGGGCTATGGAGGAAGCAAAGGTGACGGTGCAAGTGGGTCAATCCGTAGGGCTTGACTTAGGCAGCAGTGAGCAGGGGGCTCTGCCCAGAATTGTGGAGCTTGAGGAGGATGTCGAGAGGAGGGTGGAGCGGCCAGACTGTGGAAGGGCTCGGGCCATAGAGGAAGCTAAGGAGACTGTGAAGGTGGGTAAATCCTTAGGGCTTGATTTCGGCAGAAATGAACAGGAGGTGGTGCAGAGAATTGTGCAGCTAGAGGAGGTTGACGAGAGGAGGGTGCTGCGCCAGGATGGTGTTATTCAACACTGACTAACATTCTCAGGGGTTTTTGGTGTTTTGATTGTGTTCAGATGAAGCTACTTTTTTGGAACATCAGGGGTTTCGGGAAACTAGGGAAAAGAAGGAAAATTAGGGAGGTTCTTAAGGAGCGCAGAGTGGATATAGCGTTCTTTCAAGAAACTAAGAAGGGTGGCTTGACTAGAGAGTCGGTTCGCTCGGTTTGGTACGATGATAACTTTGAATTTTTGAGTGTCGACGCTGACAGCTCGGCTGGTGGCCTTCTGTGTGTCTGGAGACCGGAGGCTTTTGTCTTGTCCCATTGTTGTAGCTCAAGGAGCTTTGTTCTTCTCTCAGGTACCATCTTCCCTGACTTTCATTGCGTTTTTTTAAATATTTACGCACCAAATGATGCTTCACGGAGGGGCCGTTTATGGAATGTTATTAAGAATTTAAGGTCAGATTTTCCTGGTCCATGGTGTTTGGGGGGCGACTTTAATGAGATTAGGAGTGTAGGGGAAAGGAAAGGTTGCACAAGAAGGGGCAGAGGCATGCTAGAATTTAACAACTTTATCCAAGATCTAGAACTGTTTGATGTGCCGATGCTTGGTAGACAATTCACTTGGTGTAATTCAGAAGATGGGGGCAGATGGAGTCGGATTGACAGAATTTTGCTGTCCTCTGAATGGGTACAGAAATTCAAGCTGAAATTGTGGGGCTTGCCTAGAGGTGTATCGGATCATTGCCCTTTGCTTCTGATGGAGGATGGGAGGGATTGGGGTCCAAAACCGTTCAGGTTTATCAATGCCTGGCTCTTACATCCAGATTTTACGTCAGTCATCAAGAAGTCATGGGAGGAGTTAACGGTCAGTGGGTGGGCGGGGTTCGTGATTGTCATGAAACTTAGGCAACTCAGATTGGTGCTGAAGAAGTGGAACAGAGAGGTGTTTGGGAACGTAACTTGGTCATTAAAACAGGCCCAGGAGGAGTTGCACGAATTGGATTTGGTGGCTGAATCCAGAGATTTGGGGGATGATGAAGTAGCTAGGCGTAGAGAGGCCCGGAAGCTAGTATGGTCTTTATCTAAAAGGAAGGAATGGATGTGGCTTCAGAAATCCAGATTAGATTGGGCTTTGAAAGGTGACAAAAACACAAGGTTTTTCCATACTATAGCTTCGAGCAGGCATTGCAGGAATTTTCTTAGCTCACTGTCAGTTGATGGCGAGTGTATTGAGGACCCTAACCTGGTGAAAGCAGAGGTGATGAGGCACTTTAAGCTTATGTTTACTGAAGAGTGGGGGAGCAGACCACAGCTGAGAGGGCAATATAGAACCATAGGTCAAGATCAACTGGTGAATGGCCTGGAGGCTGTTTTTTCGGAAGATGAGGTTTGGGACGCTATCAAAAGCTGTGACGGGAATAGAGCTCCTGGACCAGACGGATTTAACTTGGCTTGTTTTCAAAAATGTTGGAGGGTGTTTAAGCCTGAGGTCATGCAATTCTTCAACGAGTTTTTTGTCAATGGGAGGCTGGCTTCGGGGTTAAACAACTCTTTCATTATTCTTATACCCAAGGTTGAGTGTCCTATGAGCCTCTCTGACTATAGGCCAATAAGTCTAGTTGGGTCTTTATATAAGATCCTAGCTAAAGTGTTGGCCAATAGGTTGAAGAAGGTGGTGCCACGGGTTATTGGAGAGGCTCAATCAGCGTTTCTGGGCGGTAGGAATATCCTTGACGGGGTGTTAATCGCAAATGAGATTGTTGACTGGTGGAAGGTTAATAGGAAGAAGGGAGTGATCCTCAAGATTGATTTCCAAAGGGCGTACGACTCAGTCAATTGGGGTTGCCTCTTATCTATGATGAAGGAGTTTGGTTTTGGGGCTAGGTGGAGGGGTTGGATTCGGGAGTGCCTCAACTCTTCCAGATGCTCCGTCCTTGTTAATGGTTCGCCAACAAATGAATTTAAGCCTAGTAAAGGCCTTCGTCAAGGCGACCCTTTATCTCCCTTCCTGTTTAATTTAGTGGCTGAAGGGCTTAATATGCTGATGCTCAGGGCCAGGTCTTTGGGTCTACTTTCGGGGGCTACGGTGGGTCAGGATGTTACGATATCACATCTTCAGTTTGCGGACGACACAATTATTTTCTGTGAGGCTAAGTTGGAAGAGGTTTTGGCGGTTAAAAGGATCCTGAGGTGCTTCGAACTGGTCTCTGGTTTGAAGGTTAATTTTCATAAAAGTTCTGTATGTGGTATAGGTGTGTCTGAGAATGAGATGGAGGCGTTTGCATCTAGATTATGCTGCAGGGTTCAGAAATTACCTGTGACCTACCTTGGGCTACCTTTAGGGGCTAGTCCTAGGCTCAAGAAGACTTGGAAGCCTATTCTGGATAAATGCAAAGCTAGACTCGCTTCGTGGAAGAGGAAGCTTTTATCTTTTGGAGGAAGGTTAACACTCATTAAGTCGGTGCTGTCAAGTCTGCCGTCGTATTATGTATCTCTTTTTAAGATCCCCTCTTCTGTGGCTAAGGAGTTTGATAGAATCCGTGCAAATTTTCTGTGGGGGGGAACTGACCTGAAGAGGAAGGTTCATCTTGTTAGTTGGGAGGAAGCTACTAAAAGTAAAGAAAATGGGGGGCTGGGCATTAGGAACATTAAACAGGTGAATGATTGCCTATTGGCCAAATGGTGGTGGCGGTATGGTGCAGAGGATTCTTCATTGTGGAAGCGTGTAATCTGCAGTAGGTATTCTTCTATTGGCGGCAGGTGGTACCCTTTTCAAGAAGATGTCGGGTCTTACTCAAAAATTTGGGGGGATATTCTAAAGGTTAGTCAATTAAATTCCCACCTCTTCAATATTTATATGGCAAATTCTCAATTACTTGTCGGTAACGGAAACAGAGTTCATTTTTGGACTGACAATTGGGCGGGCGATTTGTCTATCAAGTCTTTGTTCCCTAGGCTATTTAGTCTATCATCAGAAAAGGAGATCACTCTGAAAGTGGTGTTGGATAGGAGGGTCGCCCAGACAAATGGTATACTCAGGTTTAGAAGAGCTTTACTGAGCTGGGAATCAGACGAGGTAATTAGTTTGGAGGCTGTCTTGAACTCTGCTGGGCAGTTTTCAGATAGTGATGATTGTCTTCAGTGGATGGCCACTTCCTCTGGGCAGTTTTCGGTCTCTTCCCTGGACTCCTTGTTGAAGCCTTCCACTCCTCTATTGGTTTCTAAATTACTTTGGAATAATATCTATCCCCCAAAAGTGCAGTTTTTGGGATGGTTGGCGTGGAAGGGGAGACTTAAGACCTTTTCATTTTTGCAAAGAATCGGGGTTCTCAGTCCGGAGGCTTCTGTCCTATGCATCTTTTGCAATGGGGAGGTGGAATCACTATCCCATATCTTGCTGTGGTGCCCGTTTGCATGGAGGGTGTGGTCTTGTCTACTGCAATGGTGGGGGCTGTATTGGGCTATGCCTCGGAATGTGGAGGAACTCCTTTGCTGGTGGAGTGGTTTTAGGTGGGGTAATTTTGCTAACTTGATTTGGCAGGCTATACCTTTGGCGGTATTGTGGTCTCTATGGAAGCTTAGGAATGAGGTTGTGTTCCAAAGTAAGCAAGCCCACCTGGTGGATGTGTGTGATTTGATCAAATTCAGAATCGCCTTTTGGGTAAAGGCTCAATCTAGTGTTGGGTTTTATTCTGCGCAGGACATTGTTAATAACGTCCAGCAGTTTATAGGTTATCCTTAGGTTCTTGGCTATGGATCTGCTGGTGTGGTTCTGCTGCTGGTTGGTATCTGTTTCTGCTGGGTTGGTGATTTTGCTTTCATGGCTCTACTGAACAATGTTCTGCTTCTGCTCTGCCCTTAGGTTGCAGGGTCACTTGGCTGTGTTTTTGCTTTCATGGTGTTACTTGGTTGTTGCATTTTCCATTCTGTTATTTCTTTTTAGCAGTTGTTGCTTTTTCTTTTTTGCCTTTTGGGTGTTGTTGATTGGCCTCTCACCAATTGGCACAACATTGTTCTTGTTGTCTGTTCCCCCTTGTTTTGGGCCTTCATAAATAAAATTTCATTTGCTGATCAAAAAAAAAAAACAAAAACAAAAACAAAAACAAAACCAAATATCAACATTTACGTAAGTGTGTTTAGTTTTGTGGTATACAAGTTGTTGCTAATGTGGCAAAGTGGTAGACATATAAAGTAAAGAAACCCTAAGATGCCAATTAGTTTAGCTGGTGACTGTAAGGATTTAGTAGTCAAGTCTTGCCCTTGGTTTTAGGTTGGGAGGGTTATATATAGGTTGACACAGGGTTACCCATCACCATTATGAACTTTTGAGAGAATGGACAGGAAAATCATATACAATATGCGCAATATAGGAACAGAACAGCAGCAATAGTTCAGCTTAAGAATATAAGCACTTAGATTATATTAGTGTAAAACAGAATTATCAACAGATGGATAACTAAATAATGTCCAAATTAGTTTATTCTCCACGGATGCACTGCACAGTGCCATTCCATTTTCACTCTTATAGTAGTGGGAACTAAATATTGAGTGACTAATTTTTAAAGCCAAATGGGGTATTCACATGAAACACTAACAATAGGATAGTAAAACCAGTACATTGTACTTGTCTGTGTTTTGGGATATGCACGTGCAGGAGCGAATGTGTGTGCATGTGCGCGCACGCGCACGAGAGAGAGAGAAAGAGAGAGAGAGAGAGATGTGTTTTACATCATGGGGAGTTCGTTTTACAGGAAAGCGATCGCCTTCATAGAGGAACTCCACAGTCTTGTACGCCAAGTTTCGCTTTTGGCAGTAAGCCCGTAAGACCTTCAGCAGCATGGTGTTAGTTTGGATCCTGAAAAACACCTCAACGCCATCCTACAATCATGTGGACAAATGAAAACATAAATACCAAAGGGAAGGGCAAAGGAGATGTGAAAATAGAGTATTACAGCACATTTGAGGAGTGAATCTGAAGCCAATCTAAAGGCAGTCTAAAAACATTCGGTAGAGCAGTGATTTAAAAGCCTGAATCCAAGCTTTGACAGACTTGTTCAACTTAAATTGAGCAGTGTGGTAGCCAAACACGTCTGTCTGATTGGATTGAATTTCAGCTTGCAAATCATTTTTCTAAGAGAAAGATCATGGATTGAAAAAAATATATTTTATTTCCTTGAGCTCACAGGAAAATGTGTCATCATAGATTTTTATTTATTTATTTATTTATTTTTTTTGGGGGGGGGGGGGGGGGGGGGGGGGGGGACTGAAATCACGACATCTATAAACAATTCTTTGCATATAAAGTATATGATTCATTGTTGTGGTATAGCAGTAAACAACACATATTTTGAAAAAGATGATAAGAATAATTAAGCATTATAATGCAAACATGTTAAAGTGGTTGAGGAAACTTCGATATTTTAACTTGACTCCTTGCACAAAAGTCTTCTGAAGTTAAATGTGTTATTAAATAAATGAATTTTTTATCACCAGACAGAAAGTAGTGTGACTATTTTTATCCCGCTTTCTATTTATCCTATGGCCTATGATACTTGACATCCCAACTAAATTAACTCTGAACTTCGCACCTCAATGATACCACGACTTTGAACCATGGTCAATGCTCATGAGAGTCACTTATTTAGACAGATACTTTAATTAGCCAAATTTGAATATTTTATAATATTTGTGACCCCGTGTGGTAGCTAGGTAAGTCTCTTGCAAAATATGGTTGCTGGTTTTATCCAAAATACTTTTGATTATTGATGAAAATTTGCCCCAGCTTGGCCCTGACCCCGTTCCCTTGCCCATCCCATGTGGATTTTCCTGACCCGCTAAGAAAACAAGGAGGGCAAGGCATTTGCTTTGCCTGGGCTGTTTTTCCCACCCGCAGGGGCGGAACCAATGAAGGCCTAAGGGACCCATGAATACAGAAAGTATCTCTAAGAGCATCTCCAATGGTGAACTATTTTTTTATCAAATCCAAGGAAAAAAAAGGCTATTTCTTCAATTTGATACGAGTTGGTCCAACGGTGAACACTGTTGCTTGCATCAAATGCCTAGGGACGTCCGGTGGGATGACTGGCCGGACAACTGGCCAGTCGACCCGTTACGCCACTGATTTTTTTTTTCCTCCCCTCCATTTATGTTTTCAATTTTGTTTCCCATTTCCTTTTTCCCTCTTCTTTCTACAGGGCCACTGCCATCATCATGCTGCAGATCGCTCTTTACATTGGCAACTTCTATGAAATCTGCACCTCCAAGTCCTGCGTCACTCACATTAGAAAACTCCCATTCTGTATCACTCACAGGCCTGAGCTCTCTCTCTCTCTCTCTCTATGTCTATGCGTGTGACCACTTCCATTAGTCCATTTTAGCAGATACCCAGCTTTACTCGTCTCTCTCTCTCTCTCTCCCTCTGTAACCATCATTATTTCCCAGCAAATGAAATGATGAAATGGGTTTCTCTAAAAACTATTTCCAAGAGCTACCATTACTAGAGACCCACTTTATATGTATCAATGTAAGAAATGGGTCGGTTTAATCCTTCTTTAAAAGCACCATTTTTCACTCTCTTTCCTTAAAACCCCAATGATCAAAACCCACAAAACCTTCATTTTGGCACAAACCCCACATCTTTTTTCACCCACATTCCTCCAAAAAAAGCCCTAGCTTTTTCACTTTTCTCTCTAGCCCAATCTTTTAAAAGTAAAACCACCACTCTCAACTGAACTTAGCAAGCAAATAGGGATGGGTTGTTGCCTCTAAACTAGAGGAGGAAGTAGTCTCTACTTGTAGAGAGAGAAATGGGCTTCTCCAAAGCTGTGTACCAGGAGCTACCATTTTACTAGAAACCCACCTTATATGTATCAGTGTAAGAAATGGGTTGGACCATGCAAGGGACAACCGGTGGGACGTCCTATGGGACGACCGGTGGGGCAACTAGGGGGACATCCGGCCGGTTGTCCAGTGAGACCCACCTCCAACGTAAACGCACAGTATTTTGATAAAATCTGCCCAGCTCCTCAGTTTGGTGAAATTTTTTGGCGGTTCTCATTTTGATATCAGTTTAATGAAACTGTTGGAGCCAAAGAAGTTATTTTTTTTCACTAAATTCAAATTTGGTGATGGTTTTGCTTAACCGTTGGAGATGGTCTAATATATCTCTTGTAAAATTATATTAGCGTCTCTTCTAAATTATTTTATGGTACCTAATAGTTTTTATTTTTCTAAAAGAACCCCTTATATGATGTTTTAAAAAGAGAGCAATAATATACAAATATAATGCTTGTACAAAAATTATATACATAATGAGCTGAGATTTTGTGATTCTTTCATTTTCAATCAAAACATTTACTAATTATCCTTATAATTTCACAAATGTCATTGACACATCGTTCTGTTAAATTTTTTTATATGAATTTTAACTAGGGCATTTAGCCTAGTAGTATGAGACCTTGGGTTCAACTTATATGAGAAATAGTTTGATACCATTTGTAGTGTTTGATTTATTTCGCTCCCATTATGAGGGTTAAAAAGTGCCCCTTCTATATTAAATTCCTAGATCCGCCACTGTCCACCTGCACCCGCAACCGCACCCGATTATATTAATAAATACATTTTGTATGTATGTATGTATTTTACTAGCGGCAGATGCATCGCAGTGTGTATGCAACATTACACTTGATTTTTTTATTTTTTTTAATGGTTTGATGATTGAGGTATGATTAGAAGAAAACCATTTAACAATTTTAAGTAGTTTGATGAATGAGATAACCCTTTAGCAATTAATAGATATGATAATTGAAGGCCAATTTTGAAAGAAGAAAAAAACAAGCTATGACAACGTTCACACCAAATGATTTTGCTCGTGTATCCAACAACCCCATCCCCACCTCAACAAGAAATGAGGTGGGGATGGGACACCACAATCCCACCCTTACCAAACTCCTTTGAGCGTTGCATAAATAAATGGTTATGGATATAGATTTGATTAGGATTCAAATCAATTCAAAAGGCTCATGTTTGTCAATATATACAAGACCAATTTTTCTTTCTAAAGTTTATATAGTCTTGGTTAAAATTAATAACCATAATACTCGTATCTAATTATGATTTAATTAATCTATTGCTTGATTTCACGATACCCAATTTCCAAATGACTCTCCTTTGGAAAATCGGGTGAGAATAATTTAACTCACTAGAAAAACAATATAAATTAAAAAAAAATAAGATAAAATATAACATCTAAATTATAATTATATATATATTTTTTATAAAATTATAAATAAAAATATCAAAAATTCTTTAATGAGTTAAAATAGTCATAATGCCAAAAAAAGCCATGTAAAACAGTTCTACCCAAACGAACGCTAGACCCAACAAAAATTATTCAATAGTTTATATTCCGACACACCACCATGGCATGAGCACAAAAGAAAATTTGGCTATATCACACCCAAAAAATGGATTTAATCTTCTTTTTTTTTTTTTTGTGATTAAACATCCAAAATAATAACATAAATACATGTCCGACACGATTCAAGTACAATTATGGAGAATTTACAAATCAAATAAACTTTTCAAAAATAATTTCACACGGAAAAGTTAATGATTTTAATAATTTAAAATAATAAAAAGAAGAAGAAGAAGAAGAAGAAGAAGAAGAAAGAGTAAGAGAGAGTTGAAGAAAGAAACAAGATAGAGAAGAAGAGAAAAAGAAATGAACACGCACCTGACCCTTGATCTTGATATCGATGACTGAAAATGACTGGTCTATGGACCTCTTCCTGCTTTTTTCTTGCTGGGGATGACCATCAACCTCGGACATCTTTTCCTTTTGTTGCAGCATACCAGAACCACAAGACATTTTCTCGGAGGGATTTTCCCGAGAAAAAGAAAGATGAGAGAGATAGAGGGCTTGGTTAGTTTGTTTTTGGGAGAGTTGTTTTTAAAAAAAATTTGAGGAGAGAGTTTAGAAATTTTTTTGATTTATTTGGTTGTATATTTTGAGAGAGTTGTTTTTTTGGGAGTTTGGAATGATTTGATATTTTGGGAGAATTTGAGTAGATGTGTATGAGAGAAAAAGTGATTGAGAATGAGAGAGGAGAGAGAAAAAGTGATTGATTGATGTATAACAGAAAAAAAGTGATATTAAAAATTTTTTGAAAAAAATTCAAATCAAACAAGTTTTTAAAAAAAAAATTTTAAAACTCGTTTCCAAATGCAAACCAACATAGCCAGAAACGTTTCCGAAAAAGAGTAGAGAGTTCAAAAAAAAAGGCTGGGTCCTATGAAATGATGACTTGCCAATTTGGCTGTGGCTGTCACTTTCACACCAGAAGCGTTTTGTTTGCCCTTTGCCTTGCTTTTAGCCATCTTTTGGCAGAGAACTAAAATAAGGTCTCGGGGTTGAAATAGTAAAAAAATATATATATATATTAAAAAATTAATAAGATGAAATGTTATATTTAAATTATAATTATTTTTTTAAAAAAATTAAAAAATTCAATTGAAACGAAATTTTTAATCTCAGAATAAAAAAATTAAAAAGTCAGTTCACTGACCAAATGAATTTTTATGCTTCGTTTGGAAATAATTTATTTTAGTAATTTTTTTATTTTTTAGTTAAATATGAAGTAAAAAATTAATATATTTAGAATGATTTTTTAATTTTTTACGAAAAAATATGCAAAAAGTAGAGAGAAAATAGAATGTTTGACTTTTTGATATATGTTGTTGACTTTTAATTTTTTTAGCGACTTTTTGAATTTTATACTAAAATATTGAGTTGTCAAACAAGACCTTAGTGGCTCTTTAGAAACTCTTTAGTTTTATTTTTTTTTAAGTGATTTTTATTATAAATTATATTAATAGGGTGTTTGAGATAATCTAAATAAATCACAGTTTGGCATGGGGTTATTAGGTTAAATAGTCACAAAAAGACAAAATATAATAAAAAATCAATAAGATAAAATATTACATTCAAATCATAATCATTTCATTTTATATCTCACAAAAATCAAAAAAACTAAAAAGCACAACCCAAACAAGGTTTTTTAATCCCAGACTAAGCCTCATTTGGGAATAAATTTTTTTAGTAACTTTTTAACTTTTTGGACTAAATTAAAATGTTAAAAAACTAGTATGTTTGGGATAATTTTTTGATTTTTTACGAAAAGATGTGCAAAAAATAGAAAAAAAAAATCTTTAACTTTTTGCTATAAGTTTTGGCTTTTTAATTTTTTTTAGTGACTTTTTGACTTTTTAGTTAAAAAAGTCACTTGCCAAATGAATAAATAGCTAAAAAATAAAAAAGTTAACCCACTTTCTGAACTAAGCTAAATATATTTTTTGACTTTTTACGAAAAAAACGTATAAAAAAATAAAGAGGTGAGGAGTATTTAGAATCCTAATTTTTTTTTTAACTTTTTAAAAAAATATCAAAATATTTATAATTTTAATATATATTTTCCAATACACCCCGTAGTTTTAAAGACTATTTTAATATTGTTTTTTAAATAATTGCATCAATTTTACTGCTAAAGAGTAGTTGTATTTTTACAATTTTTTACAAATAGAATTTTGGTGAAAATATCATAAAAGATATTTTATTAATAAAATTATCTTTTAAAAAATGAGACACGGGGGGCACGGATATCTCACACTTTTTTTTTTTATTATTTATTTATTTATTTATTTAAAGAGATATCAAGTCATTCTAGTGCAACAATTACCAAACTTGACTTTATACGTACAAATATCTCGTTTTCGCCAAAAAGATATCAAGCCACTCTAACGTAATAGGATAGTATTATACAAACAAACCTTTCTTATAAATTGATGTGTCATCTAAAATATTAATGAATTGGGCCGTATTTCACATGTCAAAGTTGTATCACTCCATGTCACATTAATTTGTAAGAAAAATTTGTAAATTTTTTTATTTGTATAATATTTTCTACCGTAACAATCACCAAACTTGACTTATCCTTCAAGAGATACATTTAGGGTCCAGCTTGTCTCAAGTTGAGATCAAGACTGGACCCGTCTAGTTCGGCCCATGGAGTTCATTTTTGGGGTCCATTTTGATAATCCGAACCGTCAATGTGTAGAACTCGTCGAGTTCTACATGTCTATAAAAAATCACGTTGATCGGATATCAATAGCTATGTGATCAAATCAGTTTTGTATAAAAAAAATGGACGATGAAACAATTAACGGTTGATAAAAAACTGCTTTGTTCACATAGCTATCGATATCCGATCAATGTGATTTTTTACAGGCATATAGTACTCGACGAGTTCTACACATTGAACGATTCGAATTATCAAAACAGGACCTGTGGTGGACCCCCACGAATCCAACAACACGATCCAATCCGATCTTAGACTTGACCAAAGCCACTGCCTATATTTAAATCATCAAATGTGTCTGTGTATGGATTTTGTGAATCCATCATTAAGTTATAAGCATTGATTACTTCAAATTATTTCTAATTGCCATGATCCACGCAGCTAGCAAAAATAGAAAGGGTGGCGGTAATAATGTTGCGAATATAAGTTTTCACGGACTTTTATGATGGATAATTGGCATAAATATTTTTTAAAATTGATTGTTAAGTTAATAGAATCACACAAATGGTTATTAATATAGTATATATATATTTACAAGTGTCACTCGAGGTTTAATAAACACATGCAAGATCATATTTATGAGGTTAGTCTATTGACTAGAGGTGTATAACTATATGTTGGGAAATTTGGTTTCTATAGGTTATTTTGGGTTAATTTTGAGTCTAAAATTGAGTAGAGTTCACACGTCTTTTGAGGTAGGTCTAAAGAGGTAACGTGTTCCTTACCGCATAATAAGTCACACGGTGAAGACGGTTCGTCAAAACCATTTATGAATAAATTGGAACTTGACATCGTTTTCGGGTTCGTGGAATGGACATTTAAACAATTAAATGTGAATTTCCTTGAAATGGGTTATCCCACATTGAAACTTTAAGAAAGTTTTTGTGAGTATATAAGTTCTTAGTGTACTAACTTGGATTGGTCCCCAAGGGGCACCCCAAGTTTGTAAAAAGAAAAAGTTATGGACAAAGTGAACCTTAGCCCAAACCACTACACGCGCGCCATGTGGCCGGTCGTGCCGGACGTGGTTGTGGATCGGGTCGATTCTAATATTAATTTTTTTGGACAAAATTTATTTGAATTTTTAATGAAATCAAATTCAAATTTTGTGCCAAAAATTGAATTAATTTTCTGTCCATTTTTATATCCTTCAGTCCAAAATTTCCAATAGGTTAACTGCTGGAATCTGCTCATAACTGCTGCAGTTACACAAATAGAAACTGCACAGTTCAGACAGATCTGTTGAATTTTGGACTGCATCTATTCATTCAAAATTTGCACCTGTTCGGTTCAATTGAACATGTTCGGGCAGATTATTTTGCCTATAAATACCAGCATTATTCCAGCTGTTTGGACATCTAGAAATAATCTGAAAGTTTCATTTTGCTGTCCAGTTTTGCTCCTTTGCATAAATACTCTTCATATTAGCTTTTAGGAAAAAATTAAAAAAAGTATAGAACACAAGGTTTTTGTTCACCGTACAAATTGTTTGAAGTGCTACTACAATTTGTGAAGATCATTGTATCCTGGAAGATAGACGCCATTTTTCCGTAAGCACCGTAGCGGAGTGAATCTGTCTTAAGGACTGAGTGTCACACACTCGACTTGATCTTTAAATATTTATTTGATTCGGTAAAATAAATTCGGTACGTAATTTATTTATTTGTTTGATTTGTTTCAATTTATTTATTTCACACAGAAGATTGTTCCAACAATCTTAAGACATATTCGAATTATTCTATTTATACAGAATTTTTCATTTGTTTCCTTTTCTTTTTCTTCTTCTTATAGAAATTATTTTCTGTGATTTTACAAAATAATATTTTGGTTAGAAAAACAAATAGTAGTAATATACTATTTGACAGATAGTAGTAATATACTGTCTATTTTCTTTGACAATTAGTAGTAATATACTGGTGTCATTAACAATTCAGAATATTTGTTTGTGGAATTTTGTCAAAAATTAATTTTGGTTTTTTGAAATTATTTCTGAGCGTTCATTAATTAAAATTTTGTTTCAGTATTTTAATTATTGAAGTGTTACAGAAATTTAATTTTCTATGTAGAATTAATTTGGTTAAATAAAATTTTATTT
Organism: Camellia granthamiana; assembly: GCA_036172215.1. NCBI lineage: Eukaryota > Viridiplantae > Streptophyta > Magnoliopsida > Ericales > Theaceae > Camellia > Camellia granthamiana. Next base: position 28,974,929 of record CM069910.1, on the reverse strand, counting down.
TATTTCCAAATTAATTGAAAATAAAAGTTACAATTCTTATTTCTTTTATTTTACAAAATTTAATTCTGTGGTTTTGGTTTAAATTTTCTGTGTAGTATATAATTCTAATTATAATTTTGTTTTATAATTTAAAATTCATGGCTACTGAAACTGGTCAAACTAATGCTCAAATAAGTACTAGTGTGGTGGCTGCAATTGCTCCAACCCCTCCTCCTATTATGACTGTGCCAGTCAATCACGGTGAGAAGCCAGAGAAATTCTCAGAAACTGATTTTAAAAGATGGCAAGAGAAAATGCTATTCTATCTTACAACTCTCAACCTGGTTTGTTTTCTCTGTGAGTATACTCCTACTTTGAAAGATGATGAAACTGACCGGCAAGTGGTTGCTGCGGTTAATACCTAGAAACATGCTGATTTCCTTTGCCGAAAATACATCTTAAACGGACTTGACAACACATTATACAGCGTCTACAGTCCTATCAAGATAGCAAAGGAACTTTGGGAGTCTTTAGAGAAAAAATACAAAACAAAAGATGTTGACTCAAAGAAATTTGTGGTTGGCAAATTCTTGGACTTTGTGATGGTTGATTCTAAGACTGTAATCAACCAAGTTCAAGATCTCCAACTCATTCTGCATGATATTCACTCAAAAGGCATGTCTCTCGGTGAATCCTTCCAAGTTGCAGCCTTAATTGAGAAATTACCACAAGGCTGGAAGGAATTCAAGAACTACCTCAAACACAAGCGCAAAGAAATGTTTTTAGAAGAATTGATTGTGCATTTGAGGATTGAAGAGGACAACCGCAGTTCTGAAAAGCGGGCTGATAAGCATCCAATGGAGTCTAAGGCAAATGTGGTGGAACATGCTCAAAAAAAAAAATAGAAATTTTCTGGATAAAGTTCATCACAAGGCTCTAAAGGGGGGAAACTAAAAGGTACAAGTTTAATGGCAAGTGTTACATTTGTGACAAAGAAGGACATCGGGCCAAAGATTGTTATAACAAAGGCAAAAGCAAAAGAAGAACAAGCAAAAAGCCTACTCAAGCCAATATGACCGAAGTGGACAAAATTTCCAATGGTATTGATGACATAAACTTTCTGCAGTAGTTTCCGAGGCAAACATTGTCGAAAATCCTACAGAATAGTGGGTGGACACTGGTGCTACTCGCCATATCTGTGCCGACAAAAAGATGTTCACATCTTATTCTACAGTGAACAACGGTGAACAACTTTTTATGGGCAACTCCCCAACTTCCAAAGTTGAAGGATAAGGAAAGATTATTCTGAAGATAACATCTGGAAAGGAACTCACTCTCAATAATGTGCTGCATGTACCGGACATTCGCAAGAATCTTGTTTCCGGATCTTTGTTGAGTAAAAATGGGTTTAGGCTAGTTTTTGAAAGTGACAAGTTTATACTTACCAAAAATGAGATGTATGTAGGAAAATGTTACATGTCTGATGGCCTTTTCAAAATGAATATAATGACTATTGTACCCTCTATTATTAATAATAATACATCTTCTTTTTACTTGCTTAAGTCTTCAAATTTATGGCATGGTAGACTTGGACATGTTAATTATGGATCTTTACTTATATTAATTAATATGGAATGTTTACCCAAATTTGACATTGATTCAAATCATAAATGTGAAATTTGCGTTAAGACAAAATTATCCAAAACTCATTTTCATTCAATTGAAAGAAGTACAGAACTACTTGAATTAATTCATAGTGACATTTGTGATTTTAAATCAATTCAAACTAGAGGTGGGAAAAAGTATTTTATCACTTTTATAGATGACTATACTAGATATAGTTATGTTTATTTAATTTGAACCAAGGATGAAACTTTGGAAACTTTCATTCAATATAAGAATGAAATTGAAAATCAACTTAGTAAAAAAATTAAGAAACTTAGAAGTGATAGAGGTGATGAATATGAATCACCTTTTGGTGAATTTTGTAAAGAACATGGAATAATTCATCAAACCACCGCTCCTCATTTACCTCAACAAAATGGAATTGTTGAAAGGAAAAATAAAACTTTAAAAGAAATGATGAATGCCATGTTAATCAGTTCTGGATTACCTCAGAACTTGTGGGGGGAAACAATACTTTCTGCTAATTATATACTTAATAAAGTACCCCGAAAGAAAGTGAATCAAACACTTTATGAATTGTGGTATGGGAGAGTACCATCCTACAAATACTTAAAAGTGTGGGGGTGTTTGGCTAAAATGGCTATTTCCAGTCCTAAAAAGACTAAGATAGGTCTTAAAACAGGTTATTGCATTTTCATTGATTATGCCATGAATAGTAGTGCATATCGGTTTTTGATTCATAAATCAAAACATTCTGAAATGCATGTAAATACTATTATTAAATCTCGGAATGCATCTTTCTTTGAACATGTGTTTCCGAATAAAATTGGACAAGAGGCTAGTAATAAGAAAAGATCTTTTGATGCTATTACTAGTCAGGATCAAGGACATGGTCAAGAACAAGAGCAGGAGATAGATCAAAATGAGGAAGATGAACTTAAGCGTAGTAAACGTGCTAGAACCTCAAAATCTTTTGGTCCAAATTTTCTAACATTTTTGTTAGAAAATGAGCCATTAACTTTTAAAGAGGCCATGTCCAGTCCCGAGGCTCCTTTATGGAAAGAAGCTGTAAACAACGAAGTTGAATTCATCTTGCAAAATCACACTTGGGAATAAGTGGATTTGCCACCAGATTGTAAACCTCTTGGGTACAAGTGGATTTTCAAAAGAAAAATGAAAACGGATGGATCAATTGACAAATACAAGGCAAGACTTATGGTCAAAGGTTGTAGACAAAAAGAAGGTTTTGATTACTTTGACACATACTCCCGGTTATTAGAATAACATCCACTAGAATGTTAATTGTTATTGCATCGTTGTACAATCTAGAAATTCATCAAATGGATGTGAAAATTGCTTTCTTAAATGGTGAGTTAGATGAAGAAATTTACGTAGAACAACCAGAAGGATTTTCTGTTCTAGGAAAAGAAAGGAAAGTGTGTAAATTAGTTAAATCATTATATGGTTTAAAACAAGCACCAAAGTAATAGCATAGGAAATTTGACAAAGCAATGATGTCAAATGGATTCAAAATTAATGAATGTGACAAATGTATTTATATTAAAAACACAGACAAATGTTATGTCATTGTATATCTTTATGTAGATGATATACTCATCATAGATAGTAATAATGACATGATTAAAACTACCAAGAAAATGTTGAACAAACATTTTGACATGAAGGATATGGGGATTGCTGATGTAATTCTTGGTATGAATATTACCAAAACATTAGAAGGTTATGCCTTGTCACAATCTTATTATATTGAGAAAATACTTGACAAATTCAGCAAAGATGATGATCATCTTGCTAGAACACCTGTGGATGTTAATTTGTTTCTTTCTAAGAATGTACAAGAAAGCATTTCTCAATTAGAGTATGCCCAAATTATTGGAAGCTTAATGTACTTGATGAACTGCACTCGCCCAGATGTAGCTTATGCAGTAAGTAAATTAAATAGATATACGAGTAATCCAAGAGTAAAACACTGGAAAACAATTATAAGGGTTCTAAAATACCTTAGATTTACTCGTAACATTAGGCTGAATTATACTAGATATCCAGCAGTACTTGAAAGGTACTGTGATGCAAACTGGATATCGGATACTAGAGACTCAAAACCACCAATGGGTATGTCTTTACTCTTGGTGGTGCGGCTGTATCTTGGAAATCTTCCAAACAGACTTGCATTGCTAAGTCTACTATGGAATCAGAATTCATAACTTTAGATAAAGCTGGAGAAGATGCAGAATGGCTGCGCCACTTCCTTGAAGATATTCCAATGTGGCCAAAACCGGCGCCTGCTATATGCATACATTGTGATAGTCAATCAGCAATAGGTAGAGTACAAAGTCATATGTATAACAGTAAGTCATGACACATTCATCGTTGACATAACACCGTAAGCCAATTACTCTCCAATGAAATTATTTCCATTGAATATGTGAAGTCTAAAGATAACATACCGGATCCACTAACCAAAAGGTTAGCCAGAGAGTTAGTTGATAATTCATCGAGGGGAATGAGACTTAAGCCTATTAAATAAGAGTTACCACAACGGCAACCCAACCTAATTGACTAGAGATCCCAAGATCTAGGTTCAAAGAGACAAACGAGTTGTGTATGACTCATAAGGATCACTGGGGAGTCAAACTCCTACGCATTTCTATGATGAAATAGTGATGTATGCAGCGTTTTAGGTTATGTAATACTTTTAATGATTCTTATATATAGGTATACCTAGTGGAGTATGGCAGGATACTCTTCATAAAAATCACCTATATGAGTATGAACTAGGCTGGTTCTATGAGATTTGTGAAAGGCTACAATTCTCTAGAGCACTCATGAAAGACAAGGTTGTTTAGGGGCCAAAATGAACACAATAGTGAGAACTAAACTGTGTCTGATAATATACTGTGTGAGTTCTATTGTGTTGGTTTACACAAACGGCTGAACAGTTCAAGACATCATGTTCACTGGTTAGCTAGTAAATCCGATAGTGTCTCACAAGGAAAGGTTCAAAGCCAAAAGCTACTTATCCTTTGCATAATATTTCCAATTTCTGTACTCTTTGTAATTAGATCATGTTGTTGCATTTTTTCTCCGTCAAATTCCATTCATGTGGGGGATTATTGGAAAATTTAGTTTTATAGGCTTATTTTAGGCCAACTTTGAGCTCAAAATTAAGTAGGGTCCACATGTCTTTTGAGGTGGGTCCAAAGAGATGACGTGTTCCTTGCCGCATGGCAAGTCACACGGTGAAGACGGTTCGTCAAAACCATTTATGAGTGAATGAGAACTTGACGTCGTTTTCAGATTCGTGGAATGGACATTTAAAGAATTAAATGTGGATTTCCTTGAAATCGGTTGTCCCACATTGAAACGTTAAGAGAGCTTTTGTGAGTATATAAGCTCTTAGTACACTAACTTGGGTTGGGCCCCAAAGGGCACTCCAAGTTTGTAGAAGGGAAGAGTTATAGACAAAGTGAACCTTAGCCCAAACCACCACACTCGTGCCGCCACCGCCGCCGGCCGTATCGGGCGCGGTTGTGGGTCGGGTCGAATCGGTTCTAATATTAATTTTTTGGACAAAATTTATTTGAATTTTTAATGAAATCAAATTCAAATTTTGTGCCAAAAATTGAATTAATTTTCTGCCCATTTTTATCTCCTTCAGTTTGAAATTTCCAACAGGTTAACTGCTGGAATCTGCTCATAATTGCTGCAGTTACACAGATAGAAACTGCACAGTTCAGACAGATCTGTTGAATTTTGGACTGCATCTGTTCATTCAAAATCTGCACCTGTTCGGTTCAATTGAACCTGTTCAGGCATATTATTTTGCCTATAAATACCAGCATTCTTCCAGCAGTTTGGACATCCGGAAATAATCTGAAAGTTTCATTTTGCTGTCCAGTTTTGCTCCTTTGCATAAATACTCTTCATATTAGTTTTTAGAAAAAAATTAAAGAGAGTATAGAACACAAGGTTTTTGTTCGCCGTACAAATTGTTTGAAGTGCTACTACAATTTGTGAAAATCATTGTATCCTGGAAGATAGACGTCATTTTTCTGTAAGTACCGTAGCGGGGCGAATTTGTCTTAAGGACAAAGTGTCACACACTTGACTTGATCTTTAAATATTTATTCGGTTCGGTGAAATAAATTCGGTACGTAATTTATTTATTTGTTTGATTTATTTCAATTTATTTATTTTACACAGAAAATTGTTCCAACACTATATAGACAAGTTTATTGTGAAGAACTTCTCATCAAACAAAAGTAGAAAGTGAAATAAAAGAGCATCAGTGTTTTGGAGGTGTGGGGTTCCAAGATTTAGGGAGTAGTAGGCTCAAAGAAAACTAATATTCTTCTTTCAACTTCATAAAATTTTCCCAAGTGCTATGTTAATTTACATGTCCTGTGTATGTATGAAATGTTGGTATGCTTGGAAATGGGGTGTAAGTTTAGGTGTTAGTATGAATAAGTGATGCTACCTTGTATTTTCTGCTGATTTCATGACTATCACTCTTGGAAAAATATCAAACTTCTTTTTCAAAACTAAATGTAGGGGATGATCTTTGAGGTGTTTAGAGCATGTGACATTTTTGGTAGCCCCTAATTAGACGTTTTTATAGTCTAAACAATTTTCTTAAACAATCTAGCCATGTGTTTCTAGAAAACAGACCATTTCGTGTATTTTAAAAAAACAATTCTAGAAAAATCATCTTAGGTTGGTTCTTATGTCAAAACTTATTATTTTTAGTTCTCTTTCCAACAAAATTTATTTGAACAAAAGTTATTAGATAGATTGAGAGAAATGCTCATTTTTCTAAAGCTTTGTCAAATCTGGACAAAATATGGCGTATGGCCTATAGATAAAAATTTTGGTTAGGTTATGCAAATTCTGAAATTGGGAATGAAAGTAAACTTATTATTCTATGTTTTGTTAATTTTCAGAACCTAAAAAGGTCCAAAAGTATTTTTACCGACTCAATCCTCTGGCTCCTACTAATCTAAAAACTGCTAAAAATGTGTTACTTTTTGTGTCAAGTGTTCCTGAGTGCTCAAAAGCATGCCAAACATGGTTTACTTGCCTTACCATACTTGTATGTATTAATTTGTTATATTTCATCCCATATACTTGCCTCACATTCATGTATATTATCACAGTTAGATGTTGGTTTTGATGTTGAAATACTGGGTGAGCAAAATGGCATCTTGATATCTGAGGATTTTTTTTTTTTTTTTTAATTGTTATCATGCAGAGTTTTGGTGTTGTTCTAAAGATAATAGATGTCTTGAAGCTAAACAAATAAAATAGAAGTCTTCTAGGAATCCACATTTTGGAACATGTGTTTTGGAATGGAAAACTTTCCCTCAATCACTAATTTCTTATTTTTTGTTTTGAACAGCCAAAAACACTAAATTTGGAAACCTGGATTTTTTTTCTTATTAGGTTTCTTTTATAAGACAAAACATCAAATAATGTTAGGAATAACATCCGCTTGACAAATTAGAATGCATAATTTTTTTATAGCATAACTATTTATTCTAACATTGCCAGAAAAGAACAAATAAGAATCTAACATGTTTGATTGGTTCTTTCTTCTGTTGATTCGCTTTAGGTGTTCAGATCTTCTATTCTCAGATATCATTAAATTTGGCCATGATGTAGCTGTGTTATGGCCTGAAATGTAGGACTGTTGCTGAGAGCTATTTGTGACTGCAGTATCTGATGCTGTTGTTTGCATTGCTAGAACTGTAAATCCTGCTGGAGTTGTGCAGTTGGTTGCTGTTGCTATAGCGGTGCAATTGGTTGCTAATAGATTTTTTTGTGTACGAAGGACATGTTTTGTATGAAATTATTATTTTAGGTTAGAATATATTTAGTTTGTATGAAATTTGACATTAAAGTGATTCCTTTTTGGGATGGTTGGAAGTGAAATGGTTGAAAATTGTGGAATGATTGATAATATATGTATTGGTTTATTTATATACATGGTACAAGTTGCACGGAATACATACAGGTTGTGGACAAAATAATTATAAAAAAAAAATAAAATCATGTTTTTGGCGACTAAACAATTGGTAGACAAAAAGAAGTAAATATTTTTAGCGACTTAAATAGTTAGCAGCTAAAAAATAAAAATAAAATGAAAAAAACTTTTTAGTAGCCATAAAAAAATCAGACTTTAGGTGACTAAGACTTTAGTAGTTAAAAATAAATAAAATGAAAAAAAACAGCTTAGCGATTAAAACTTTAGTAGCCAAAAACAAAATCAAACTTTGAGCGACTAAAATATTTAGTAGCCAAAAAAAATAAGATAAACAACAAAAACTTTTTTGGCAGACTAAAACTTTAGTCACCGTAAATAATTTTAGTTTTTGGCGACAAAATTTTTTAGTCGTTGAAAATGTGATATTAATTTTTTTGAAAGGTTTTGGCGACTAAAAAATTAGTCGGCAATTAATAACTTTCGGCGACTAAATTTTTTTTAATCGCCAAAACCTTTCCCGACAACTGTTCAACAACTAATCTATCGTTAAAAAATTTCAGTGATTAAAAATTAACTTTTGGCGGTTAAAGTCGCCAAAATGACAATTGTTGTAGTGGTAATAAAAATGGAAGAATACTTGCCCTCCATTCACCTTTGGAATGCAAGGCTCTATACATTTTTCTTAGAATAGACATTTAAAATTATAAATTTCACAAATTATATAAAAGAAATCACACTAACTAAAAGAAATGAAAAATTTTCAATAAATTTTATCCATAATGAAAGAACTAAATAAAAATAAAAAATAAAGTAATAAATTCAATTTGACGGATACTTGATACAGATAAATATTTCTTTTTATAAATAAAATTTTTTCTTGGTTAAAAATGAATACTTTCAAAACACATGCCATACAATTGTAATAATCTGTCAATAGCAAAACACAAACATTTTAAATAAGCAAACTAACGTGAAAAGTCTCTAAAATATCAAAAACCCTTTAAAACATGTTTAATCACATCAAAAACCAATTAAAAAACCACATTGATCAAATTCTTTTGGAGTGATGTGATCTTGTTATAGAAGGGGTGTTCAAATTTTTTATGCTAACCAGCAAAATTTTAGGAATTGACAATTAACAATCCAAGTACTACCTGTATAATTTTGTTTTAGGGGTTCAAATTTTTTTATGCAAACAATCTTAAGGAGGAAAAATATGATCCACAGTGACGTAGGGCCCCTGTTCGGCCAAGTTGGCAGCCTGTGATAGGATTTAGCAGACTATAGCCACAAGGCATGGTATGATTAGCATAGCGATGGTCAAGACAAACTCAAACAAGAAACTAATGACCAAGATCGAAACGATCTTGTTAAAGAGATGGGGATCCTATCCTTAGGGAAGTTTCATAAAAATAAAATAAAATAAAAAACTTAAAAAAATGACACTGAACTGAAGAAGAAGAAGAAAAAAACCGCCAGCCTACAAAACGAATTTAAAACAAAACACACCATCACTTGAGCATATTTATAGTCAATAACATGTTGAAAACTTACATTGAAGTTCGAAGTTTTTAGAGTTGGCAAGAGTTTACGAAAGATGCCCTCTTCGAAGGTGTTGCATGCATGCATACCAAACCTAAAGCATTTGAAGCTATTAACTGTTCTAAGCTTCCAAGTTATTCCAAGTCATATGTCTCCAAAGCCGCCACCACCAGTCTGATGCAGCATGGCATCAACTTCATCACAATCCTCCATGCCAAGCTATCAAAAAAATCAAATTACAAATCAGAACATTTATACGAACAATCTAGCTTAAATTTAAGATATGTTAAACTATAAGGTTGAATATGTTTTATTTGTTACAAATATGAAGTGAAAATAAACATACCATATGACAAAAACTTTAGGGAAAAAGAGAAAAGAAGAAAGTGAAATAATTTTACTTGATCTGGGGTTTGTTCTGCATGAATACGGCGTCCATCGAACAAGAACACAATGGACTTGGGGTCCAACGACTGTCGGTCACAATAAGCTGTCATGAGCTTGCGGAGCTGGGTATTACGTTTAATCCTGAAAATACACCTCATTCCCTTCCTGAATCAAACCACCACCACCAAAAAGGTAAGGGAGAGAGGGGGGAGGGGGGTGGGGTGAGGTCATGAACAAGATGCCAAGTATATTTGACAGGAAAGTAGACCCGTGCTTACCATCAGATAGCAAATCTCTGTGAATATGTATTTTAACCACCAAAAAGGCAAGGGAGAAAGAGAAACTGATATAGACTTCTATATAACCTACATATTGTCCAGCATAACTGGGATCCAAAGCTTAAAATAATGAAGCAACATAGCCTAATAACTAGCAGCTAGCAAGTAGCTTACGGCACACAAAACTGTGGAACATTGATATTAAATTTATCAAATTTCTTACCAATTGGACAAGATTATGGTGACACTGATAAACAAAAAGCATATAATCAGAGGCATATTTAAAAAACACAAGATGGACAATGTATATGAAGATCCACAACATTAAAGTTCAGTAAGCAAAAGAGAGAAATTGAAGGTGACAAACATGGTTTTTGATCCAAAACCCAACTAATCAAATACAAACAACATTGACAATAAAGCCTTACTCAATCCACTAAGCATTCCAATACTACATTTTCTTCAACTCAAAAGCGTGCACGGTGCATCTGCACACAGACAAGTCATGGTTCCATTGAAATATGAATTTAGGTTGTGGCTTAAATCAACATCTTCCAGAGAAATTGGTAAGTATTAATAAATTTGTCCCCTGTTCAATATCTATGGTATTTGATACCTTAATTGCTTTCTTCATGGCTTACTTAAATGGATGGTTGTATCCCTTGTTTAAAATTCCATTGCTTCATGCACACAACAAAACAGAGAGGTTTAAATGCTGTGGCCTGTACAAGCAAATAACAGATTGCATCCACTCAAACACATCAAGTAATTCTAAGTGAGAACTCTTCACACCATGTCATTCTCGTTCATAATAACTCGTAAGTTTTGAATCTGAAAATAGTTATAGAATAAAGCATTCAGACATAACAGTAAATACTATTATCACAGACAAAAGAAGGGAACATTATTTAATGAATCACAAAAATAAATGATTTCGTGGAAGCATAATTTAAATTAATTAACTAGGTGCAAAAAATTAACACTACACAAACAAGAGAAATTGAATTGATTCACACAATAGCAAGGCTTGGCCCTGTTTGGTAGGGCTTATTTCTAGCTTATTTCAGCTTTTAGCTTAATTTAAGCTATTTTGATATGTTTGGTTCAGCTTAATAATACAACTTATAGCTTTTTGTAAATCAAAAATCAACTTATTCTTGAGTGGGGGAGGAGAAGCTTAATTTATAAGTCAAAAATCAGTTTATGTTCACAGTTATAAGTTATAAACAGTTAAACTATAAGCTATAATCACTTTCCCACAGCTCTATCAAACGGGGCCATTACCTAGTTCCTGATGAAGTCCCTAAACTCACATAAAATGTGCGATCCACAAGCACGGAACCATGCAGTGAACTAGGGGTATGATAAATAAATAAATAACCAATTCCCTTTTGATATGTTCCAAAGTCACAGACACCTAGGCAACCAGTGTTTGGTGAACATTAGAAAATGATGTAGATATTATAAGAGAACCCTAATGTTCTCATAGAAGGCAATCTTTATGGTCAATCATTAATCTTTAAGTACCCATGTTAGGGAGAAAAGAAACTGAATAGTGTTAACAGATTTCCACTTGTAGATGTTTTATTTGACATAATTTCTTATGTATAGTGTTTGTGTATGAAAAGATACCATAAGCTTCAGTTATTGTGGGTAAAAGCCATCACTCTGAAATTTGTCCTTCTGATACCAATCATAACAATTTATAAGTTATAATAGTTATCTCTCTCTTGGATTTCGTATGACCACATTATCAATTTTTAGTGAACAACCAAACTGAAATCTCATATGAAAGCGTTACCAAAAATTTGACCATTACTACCACTTCACCACTGGGTCCTGCTGTTTTACTTGCTTTGATCTTCTTCATTTTCAGCAACCCCCATATGCCATTCGGTAGGACACACTTACTTACCAATCAATCCAAATCCATTTCTCTCGTACTCCTATCATCCAACTTGTTTTGTGAAGGTAAATTTGAATTTCCTAAAGACTCCAAACAGGTACCAACCAGCTGATTATGCCAGGCCTGCCAAAGTTTCTTCTATTCCGATAGGCACAAGCGGTTTGTAAAAGGACACAGCTACTGATTGGGCCAGCCAGTTAGAATTGGGAATTGTAGAATTGCAAAGAAAGGAGCTTGGTTGCTAACTAATCCATGGCAATAAACAAAATAACGCCTCATCTCTAATTTAAATATCACTTCATCCTAATCCCTCCAACCTTGCATCTCTCCATAAAAGGACAATGATGAGATGAGATATGAATTCTTATTAAGTTAGTTGAGTCTATGCACCCCAAAAGGCACATTGTATGAAAATGCATTGTCGTAGTCAAAATTCAAAAAGCCAACAAAACAGTTAAAAAGGTTTGTGGATGGTAGACGACTAAAAAATGAGAAGCACTATTCTACTATACAAATTTAGTGTAAGGGATCAAACACAAGGCAATGATGCATAGTGCTATTCAATGAATCATATCAAGAAAATGTTTAAAAAAATAAAAAAAATGAGGATTTTATTAAGTGGACACAATACAAGCTGGCCAATAATAACATTGGTTAAAGCTTCAAGCATATATGACTGCAGATTTAGCTTACAGGAGAAACATGTTTTTATAAATCAGATTCAAAGCCTTTTACCAAATGGAACCACTGAAGATAAAAGATGCAAAAATCAACTTGATCGGATGACTTCAACCAAATTTGAAGTACTAACTAAAAAAGCTCTCAAAATTGTTTTCAAAAATAAAATATAAGATAGGGATAGCTAGATTGCTTTAGCAAAATTCTTTCCAAGTCCATCAATTTTGGATCCATTTTCTCAAACAAAAATGTTACATAGCATGGGCAAGTCACAGCATATATCTTGATAAGAGCAAATCTATTTCTCTATACCACTCCAACGAGGAATAATAATCAATTCCATATAATGTGTGTTTGAATTATAGTCACCAGAGTGGCATGTGAAAAGCTTGGCTTGACCAATTTATAATAAATAAACAGGTGAGTACTATTTTTATCAAAACAATCTATTATAATAAATATGTAACATCAAAATTTCTCCAAAAAAATCAATACGGTTCTGCTACATCCACACAAATATAAGCACCCCGAATGATGTTGCCTGAAAAGTGCGTTTGTTTCACACGCTAACACAAAACCCAAATCACAAACACAAAACAGCCTCTCTCTCTCTCAAACAGCAACACACTCTCTCTCACCGAGACCCACTGGGATCACTCTCTCACCGATGCCCACCGACCACCACCGACAAACTCACCACTCATTCACTTCTCTCTCTCTTCTCGATTCGAATCTCTTCTTCTTGGAGGATTTCTTCGAGGGTTTCTCCAAACGATCTCGATTCTTGTCGAATAGATCGCCGAGAGAGGTCAAAAAACTAGTCTCCACCACCAAAGATCCGCCATGCTTCGACGACTGGATGTGATCTGCCACCAACTGGGTGATCGATTTCCCTTCGCTTTCTTCCACACAAGCATGATTCTTTGTTGTTCTTCTTCTTTCTCACACTCTCAATTCAACAAAAACCAAAATGGTTTTCTTTAATTATAAAGAATCTCAAGCAAAACATATAGATACAGAAAATCAAGAAAAAATTTGTGTGAAAAAAGAGAATTTTGTAAAGAGAGTATGAAAGAATTGAAAGGATCAATGTAAAGATTTATGGGTTTACTGTGAAACCTGAAATCCGAGAAAGAGAAAGAAGAGAGAGTGAGCAAGAGAAGATAGGTTAAATTATATGATTTTTTAGACTCGTGAATTGGAATTGTACAAGAAATTCATTTTTATCTATAAGGTCGTGACAGATAGAAAGAGAAGAAGAAGGCTATGACAGAGAGAGACCTGTGAAAGAGGGAGAAAAGCATCTGATTACCATTTGAGAAAAAACATTTGTTTCCCCTCAAACGGTAAATAAATGATTTTTATCTCACATAGCGCTTTCTCTCTCTCACAGCCTTCTTCTTCTATCTCTATCTCTTTCACAACCTTACATATAAAGATGAAATTCTTGTACAATTCCAATTCACGAGTCTGAAAAATCATATAATTTAACCAATCCTCTCTCGCTCACTCTCTCTTCTTTCTCTTTCTCAGATTTCAGGTTTCACAGTAAACCCATAAATCTTTGCATTGATCTTTTCAATTCTTTCATACTCTCTTTCCAAAATTCTCTTTTTTCATACAAATTTTTTATGGATTTTCAGTATCTATTTGTTTTTCTTGAGATTCTTTACAATTAAAGAAAACCATTTTGGTTTTTGTTGAATTGAGAGTGTGAGAAAGAAAAAGAACAACCAAGAATCATGCCTGTGTGGAAGAAAGCGAAGGGGAATCGAATCACCCAGTTGGTGGCAGATCACATCCAGTCGTCGAAGTGTGGCGGATCTTTGGTGGTGGAGACTAGTTTGTCGACATCTCTAGGTGACCTATTCATCAAGAATTGAGATTGTTTTAAGAAACCCTCAAAGAAATCCTCCAAGAAAAAGAGATTCGAGTCGAGAGGAGAAAGAGAAGTGAATGAGTGGTGGGTTTGTCGGTGGTAGTCAGTGGTCGTCGTTGGTGGGCATCAGTGAGAGAGTGATTCAGTGGGTGTCGGTGAGAGTGAGAGTGTTGCTGTTTGAGAGAGAGAGAGGGGTTGTTTTGTGTTTGTGATTTAGGGGCAGTTTGGGATGTCCTAAATAAGTGTATTTTTTTGACTTTTTATGAAATATGGGTTGGATATGGGTTGAGTTTGAAGTGATGTGATAAAGAGATGATGTGACTTAAATAAGATAGTGACTTTTAAAATTTTTTAATTTATGCCAAACAAGACTTTAGTGTTCGTGCCTGAAACAAATGCACTTTTGGGGCAACTGAGGCTCTGCTTTCCCAAGCCCAATGGCTATTTGTGTAGATGTAGCAGAACCAAACATAATTTAGCTTTTTTAGTAGATTGTAATTTGGTTGTGTACATTGGTTTCATAAATTGCCCATTATGTTTTAAATAACCATGAGATGAGATTTATACCAGTATCAATGAAAGTGTCATGTATTGGTCAATATCAAACAGTAACCGATATATGTAGTGACGATACAACCGATGATAGATAAACATACATATACAGAATGTGCAATCACGAAAACTAAAACAATAACACAAGCCCATCCAGACATAAACACGATCGCGCAGACTATAAAAATTAAAAATTAAAAATAAAAAAATAAAAAAAAATTGAATCTTGTGAAAACTTATCAAGCACTTCTTCATGTAAACAATAAGGTGTTGTTTGGTAACACTTACATTTTCAGTTTTCTGTTTATATTTATAAAAATTTTAAAAACTCAAATAAAAACTTGTTTGGTAAAACTTTTGATTTATAAATCAGTGGTCTCAGTTTATAAATTTGGTCAAAAAATGAAAACACAAAAAATGTGTTTCCGTTTTAAGTTTTGAGTTTTTTTTTTTTACCACCCAACACTAGTCACTACCCGCTACCATTTTCCACCACCATCTTCCGCCACCACCACCCACCCCCCCACCACCACCTGCCACCACCACTCACCACTCTCCTGCCACCACCACCCACCACCCGCCACTACCACCCACCAGCCACCCACTCGCCACCACCACCCACCCCTTGCCGCCGCCACCACCACTACCACCATCGACCACCCACCTGCTATCCACCCGCCACCACCCACCACCTGCCACTACCATCCACCGCCCGCCACCACCACCACCCGCCACCTACTTGCCACTACCACTCATCACCCACCTATTACCACCATCTACCACCTGTCACCACCAGCCATCCATCACCACCAACCACCTGCTACCCACACCGCCACCACCACCTACCACCCACCTGCCACCACCACCCACTCGCTACCACTTACCACTCGCCACTGTCACCCACCCACCCACCACCACCAACCTGCCACCATCCACCACCACCCGCCATCCGCTACCCACCTGCCACCACCATCATCACCACCCATTCGCTACCACCTACCACCCGTCACTGTCACCCACCCACCCACCACCACCACCACCACCACTCGCCATCTACCCGCCACCACCCACCACCCACCTACCACCACTACCTGCCACCACCACCACCACCACCCACTCGCTACCACCCGCCACCGTCACCCACCCACCCACCATCACCACCCACCTGCCACCACCCGCCATCCGCTACCCATCTGCCACCACCACCCACCACCATCAACTCGCTACCACCCACCACCCGCCACTGTCACCCACCCACCCACCACCACAACCACCCGCCACCTATCCGCCACCACCACCACCCACCCACCACCATTTGCCATCCGCCACCCACCTGCCACCACCACCCATCACCCGCCACCACCACCACCACCCACTTGCTACCACCCACCACCGTCACCCATCCACCCACCACCACCACCCACCACTCGCCACCGTTACCTACCCACCCACCACCACCACCACCCACCCGCCACCACCAGCTACCCACCGTCACTACTTTTCACCATCGTCTTCCGCCGCCGCTAGCCACCACTTGCCATTTCTCACTCTTTTTTATATTTTAAATTTTTTTTAAACATTTTGTCAATTACCAAACGCGTTTGTAGTTTATGTTTTTCTAAAAATAAACAAAAAATAAACAAAAACCAGTTTATAAAATTTTTGTAAATATAAACTGAAAACGTAAACGTTACCAAACACACCCTAAACATACATATACAGAATGTGCAATCTTTTTTTTTTTAGGTAGTAAGGAAAGTTATACAGAATCTGCAATCAAGAAAATTAAAACAATAGCACAAGCCCATATAGACATAAACACAAGCACACAGACTACAAAAATTAAGCACTCCATGTAGACATTGAAATCAACGCATGCATGTCGAAATCAGAAAGCAATGCCAACCAAACAAACAAACGCAGGAGAATC
Source organism: Camellia granthamiana (assembly GCA_036172215.1). Taxonomy (NCBI): domain Eukaryota; kingdom Viridiplantae; phylum Streptophyta; class Magnoliopsida; order Ericales; family Theaceae; genus Camellia; species Camellia granthamiana. The sequence goes on along the minus strand of CM069910.1, from coordinate 28,958,171 downwards.
GAAGTAACAGTGAATGCATCAAAATCAATCAATCTAAAACATAAACCCTGGAAGAAAAAAAAAAAGATAAAAAACAAGAATAAATGATACCTGGTTCTTGACCTTGATATTGAGTTGGTTTGATTGAGACTGATCAGCCATGTTGGGTTTCTGATCTTCAGATTGAGGACCATTACCTGCTCCCATTCCAGACATTGTTGTAGTTGGCCCACAGAAAACTAGGGCTTCTCTCTCTGAAAAGCTTCTCTCTCTCTCTCTCCCTCCCTCTCTCCAAATAGCTTTTCTCTCTCTAAAAAAACAAGACGGACAGCAGTGAAATCAAAAGGCGATTCTGCAGAAGAAGCCGCCGCTGTCAGTATATATATATATACGTGTAACCATGACGTAACGCACAAGGATTTCTAGAAGGGTGAGGCTATTATATAATCGGTTTACAAACGTAATCATCAAGGAGTAACCGTTTATAACACCACGTGTATAATATAAAAATAAAAATAATCAATTAATTACACCAAAATCAACTAGTTTTACTTTTATAAATTGGTACATTTTGTATGACTTTTAAATGGAAAATGTTTTGTGATTCGAATTTTTGTGATTCGAATTGTTTGAATGTGTCAAAACGACGTCGTTTTACACCCAAAACGACGTCGTTTTGAGTGTTTCGAGCCATTGAAGCCATCATTTTTCGGGCAATCTAACATTGTTGCTTTTAAATATGTCAATTGACCATATGATGTACGTATTGTTATTTTTTAAAAAATATTTAATGATATAATGTGTTATAAAAGAATAATTTTAATTTTAATTTAAAATTAAAATTAAAGTATGATTTTAATTATTTGTTTTGATAATATTGACGTTATCGTTTTATAAAATTTTTACTTAAATCTTATATATATTAATTTTAGTAAAATTATCTATGTATTTTGATAATTTTAACTCTATCATATTATAAAAGTGTAATTATCATATAATAAATTTGTATGATATATATTAAATTATAATATAATAAAATAAATACTCATTTTAATATTACAAATAATAGTTAAACTAGAAAAATAATTAGTAACATAAAATTAAAAGTAATTCTAACTATTTAATTTTCTTTTATATTCATTTGGAAAATAAGATATGTAAAAATAGAAATTACATAAAATTTGTTAAAATAATTAAATATAAATATGTTGTGGTTGGATTATTATATAATGACGTTATATTATATATATATTAAATTATAAGATTGTAAAATAAATACTCTTAATTAAATTAAAATATCAACTATATAAAAAAATTTACTGTTCAACAATTGAAAAAGTGACTCATACAGTAAATTTAAATTTTAGATATTCGTGCAAGTTTTTTCTTCTATGAGTTGTGATTATATAAAATAATGTAAGAAAAAAATTATAATTTTATACATAGAATCATTATAAAATTTAAACGATAAATTTATAATATAGAATAATATAAAATTTGTATTAGGTATAGAATAATGCATGGGAAAATAATAAGGGAAAAAAGGCAATTTAGCATTAAAAAAATTCTAATACCCTTAAAAAAATTAAGAAGAAAAACATGAAATGTAAAATTGGTATTAGATTTGTGGATTATCTCAATTTATCATGAAAAATATATGGAAAAAAAATATTTGTTAAATAAAGTTCATGTAAAATAAGTAAAGTTGTATGATTTAAATTAAATTTAGATTTGTGTATAACTATATATGTAATTAAATCATTCCAAAATATACTTATTTAAATCATTCTAAAACATATTTGTCCATAATTGAGAAGGTTTCGATGTGATTAATTTTAGAAAAATAAATAAATGATTCAACGGAGAATCATCTCTTCTTCAATTATGTTTCTAACACAATAACCTACATATCCAACATGTCCTAAGGGGTATCATTTGACCAAAGGGTTGCATAGGGCTAGGGTTGTACCATACGCATCTTGAGTAAGGTATTGAAGTGAGGAGTGGGCGGGGATTGATTGTGGTTACGGAACCTTTATGCTATCCATTCGTTGGATTGGTAGATTGAAGAAAATTAATTCGTATTCGTCCGCTAATTCGACAGATGTAGATTAAGCGGATTGGTAGATTAGCAGATGAATGCGAATCAATTTGACGGTTTAAAATTTTATAAATTTTCAACATAATTCAACTTGTACACTTCATCAAAAAAAAATAAAATAAATAAATATTACAGTCAATGACTTAAAAAAGTATTACAATCACTGCATGCATCATCTACATATTACAATCACAACATGTTTCATCCATATAAAGTATTACATGAAGTATTACAATCTGTGGTTCTTAAAGTATAAAAACAATTCAAACCACCAAAATCATGAAAAGAGCAGTAGTAGAGATTGTATGCCTTTGTATTGTTACATATATATTTGTTTTTAAAAACAAAAACTAACCAGCATATATCATCTTTTTATTTATTATTTTTAGAGTTAGATTTAAAAACAAAAAAATATAGATAAATAATACATTTACTTTTTTTCAATTCAAAAAATATATTCAAGTTGAAAACTCTTTTTCAACAGAATATATTCAATATAATATTTAAACTCTTTTTCAATTGAAAACACAAATAGAATATACATACAAATTGAAAACACAAAGTTTTATAAATTACTAGGGGTGCTCGTTGTTTGGCGGTTCGATTGCGGCCAAAAGAACCTCAAATCCACCATCCATCCAAAACTAGGCAGATTGGAAAAAATCAATCCGCAATCATCCACTCGTCATTACGCATCCGTCCAAAATACGACAGATTGATTCGGTTCGGTCGATTTGAATAAATCGGTATATCCGCTGCTCACTCCTAATTGAAGTTTGCCTTGTTAACTCGTGAGAGACGATTCATAGACCCGGCATAAAGGCCGATTTTAACAAGTTAATTAAAAATTAATTTTTTAATTAAGTAATGTTAGAGATCTTAAAAAATTTACTAAAATTTTTATTAAATATCTTATGGGACCCACACTATGTGGATTCCACACCCATGTAAAATATTTGATAAAATTTTTAGGATTTCTACCATTTTTATTTTTTTATTTTCTTAAATCATATTACCTCTTTATTTTATTTTTATATATATATATTTTTTAAAAAAGTCAAAAAATCATCTTCTAATCAACTTTTTGGAAAGGTAAAAACTCAAAATACACTGTAATTATTAGCACATTATTCTTAACTCGCAGGCCGACCCATTCCTGCTTGGACCAAGTTTGTTGGGCAGCCCGATAGAAAAAACAATCCGCCTGACTTAGCCTACGCCCAATGCCGACCTTTACATGCTCATTATTTTTGTTGGGTAAACCCTTACTTGACTATTTTTGTATGACAATAGGGTGGAAATTTGGTCCGACCTGGCTCAGTCCGGCCCATCTGGGTCTGGCTCGGCCCATGTCAGATCTCACGAGCTTCCATCAAAATTCGGGCTAGACTAGCCCACGGGCCAAAAAAATTAGACCCAAACCTACCTTTAGGTCTAGGGGTATTTAAGCCTTAGGCGGGCCGGGCTTGACCTTAGGCTGGGGCAGGTCTAACCATTTTTTTTTTTTTTTAATTTTTTCTACAAAAATTTTATTATTTTTTACTAGAGAAGACACTAGGCCTCAAGTGGGCCTTAAGTGGGCCGATGGATTGGCCCACAGGCTAGGCCAAGCTTCAAAATGAAGGCCAAGTCCCAAGGGCTTGGGCCCGAGCCTAAATGAGCTAGCCCACCCCAGCCACGGGCGGACTTCGGTCAGCCCACAGGCCCCGAGCCGCGAGCCATTTTTACACTCTTAAATGACAACTGAACATGCTCTCCTGAATTTTATTAATAAAATTTTATCACACTTCTCATCTATTGGTAATTTTTCCTAAATGGAATCACCTTGATAGAGTTGGGGAGGGACAAATTAAAGGTTGGTTTGGAAATAAGTTATTTTAATAATTTTTTTACTAAAATATGAAGTAAAAAATTTAGTATGTTTTGGACGATTTTTTTAACTTTTTACAAAACAAAAAAAAAAGGTGTAAAAAATAAAGAGAAAAAAGAATCTTTAACTTTTTGTATAATTCTTTAACTTTTTAATTTTTGATTTTTTAACTATTATAGAGATTCCCAGATATTAATTTTTGGCATAACTTATGCAAGGTTGTATGTCCTCAAATTCGAATTTAAGTTGGGGTTGGTAGACTTTTATCATTGAATTGGTAGTTCTTGCTCTCTAAATTTTTACAAAAAATTATAATGGGTAATTTTGTCATAACCACGTCCATTGGTCACTTGAGTAGCTACCTCCGACCACTACGACCCCTTCCCCCACCGCGACCCCACTTCCCTAGCCCCACCACCGCGACACCTACCAAGTCCCACACCATGTGCAAGAGATATAGATCTAGAGATTTAAATTCTAGGATTTAGGGAAGAAGAATGAGGGGTGGCCGCAGGGGTGAGAGAGAGGTGGTGGCAAGTGGTGGTGGACTAGTGGAAATGACAGAAAACTGGTGAGTGAAATGATAAATTAAAGTTTTAAATTTTTTGAGTTTAATAAATAATTTTTTATAAGGATAAAATTGTAATAAAAAAGAAAAAAAGAAAAAAAGAAAAAAAAAAGAGGTGTATGGAGAGGGAAATTTTATTTGTGCACCACAAAAAATCTTTAGTACACATCATTTTTGTTGTTTGGATTAAATTTTCTAACAAAATTCATATGTTTGGACATGAACAAAAATGAATTATTCAAATATACATTCCACAAACATGTTCGAATTACTATTTTTTGTTCGTAAGTTTATGTTCAAACATTTGATTTTTGTTTAAAAATTTATATCCAAACAACATAAAACAATGTATGAGAGGTGGCTCACAAGGAATACATGCACACAAGAGAGCACAGTTTAAACAATATGGGAAGTTCATAACAACTTTCCAATTAAAAATGCTTTCATATGCCCGGATGTGCATAAGCAGTTCAGTGTTTGAATTCATTTACTAATTCAATTTTAGTCAAGTTCAAATTAAATATGGCATTGAACAATTCTTTAAATAATCAAGCTGGAACTCCATTTGAAACGCAAATTGAAAGTAAAATTCGCGTTATTATATATATTATAAATATTTTTTTATCTTATTATATTCATAGATAATGTATTTTGTATGTATGAAGATTGCTGCGTATCACTAAAATATAATATGATAGGTCTTGCATGTACAAATATAATTTATTATGCAGATACACATGAGATGCAAAATAAAATAATATAATTCGTCTAATGACAAATATCATTTCCATTTACCAAGTCAAGCTTATTTTAGCTTGAACTTGAATTTAGGCTCAAACTCACTCTCTGTCTCAAAAACAAAACTCAAACTAATTATGAATGACGCAATTCTCTTGCAGTCAATGCTCCTTTCTCTCTCATACGCGCACAAAAACAAGATATTCTTGAGTTAAGTAAGTTGCCGTGACAAGACAGACACAATTTTGAGGGACACTTTTTTGAGTTACTTATTGAAGAGGACCCAAACTTTGGGTCACACGATCCTTGCAGGTCTTCTGTTTTGAGGGACACACTGACCCATCTTTATTATATAAGAAACAACACATGAGAGAGAAACATAGTACACCAATTCAGCAAAAAAAATTTGCATTAGATGATGGGCTTTTTGAATCTACTGATGATTTTCTTTATATTTGGTTTAGCGGGCTTGAGGGTTGTAGTATTTGCAGGTACACATAATGTTCCAACCTATGACCATAACTACGAGGTTTTATATGGAGCTCAACATATCTTGCCATTTCATGAAGGCAGAGAAATCGGGCTCTCTCTCGATGAATCCAGTGGTCGTCTCTTACCACACTTTTTGTCACTCGTTAAAATTATTTGATAAGTCCAACTCATTACGTAACGGTATTTCCTTATTATTGAAATTACATCAGGTGACATGTAAACTGAATTTACTAGATAATTTTTCACTTTTCATTTATTTCGTTCATAATCTCCATTTCTTTCACCAAATATACATTCTATCTAAAAGGGAAAAATTATAGAATATTCTAGGATTACTAAATAATCACCTAAAAGGGAAAATTATAGAATAACACATTTATTTTCAAGCTTTTCTAAGTGTACAATCACCAAAATATTCCATGTTGTAATTAAAATGGGAAGAAAAAAAATAAAAATAAATAAATAATGGAAGAGTAAAGCCCATAAACTTGTTTCAAATAGATTGTGTCTTAGTTCATAGCACATTTCGAAAGTGTGTTCAAATTCTAGCTGTTAACCAAGCTATAATATATAGAGCAAAGATTTATTCTTTGTGACAATGATGTTTTGTCACCAACCAGGATCTGGAATTAAATCCAAGTTGAATTATACTTCTGGGTTCTTCCATATGAACATTAAGCTACCAGCCAATGACTCTGGAGGAGTCGTAACAGCCTTCTATGTAAGTTTACATTTACATATATATTCGTGCTCCTTGGTTCAAGGTTGTCACTGACAAAAAAAAAAAAAAAAAAAAAAAGGTGATCTAATGCAAGAAACTGTTGCTAAAAAGGTGTCACTGATAAGATAATGTAAATTCTTCTCTTTTTTTTTCTTTCTTTTGGCAGTTGAAATCGGAAGATAGTGAATTGGATTTTGAGTTCTTGGGCAACAGAAAAGGGAAGCCCATCGGAGTCCAGACGAATGTCTTTTTAAAAGGAAAAGGGGATAGAGAGCAGAGGATCCATCTTTGGTTTGATCCAACAGCGAACTTCCATACTTACAAAATCCTATGGAACCAACATCAAATAGTGTAAGGCAACTACCTAAACACATTCCAATTTGAAAAATAAACTTATTCCACAAACTGCTTCTAAAAACTAGCAATTTTAAAAAGAAACAAAATCATTATATATGAAAATTGAAAATACCCTGTTTCAAGGAAACATTTTTAAGTTGTCTTTATATATGTCTACACAAAGATGAAATTTATTTATTTATTTATTTTGATATTTTCTAACTTACCATTATTTTTGTTTCTGAAAACACAAAAACATTGAAATTGAAAATGATATCACACTCCTTAAATCACAGTCTGTTGAGTTCTAACTTATTTTGTTAATCTCGTTTCTCCCAACAGTTATTTTGTTGATGAATATCCCATTCGAGTTTTCAAGAACAACAGACGTGATGTAGTTGGCTTCCCAGCACAACCAATGCAACTAATGGCAACTATATGGGACGGAGATAGTTGGGCGACGAATGGTGGAAAAACTAAAATCATTTGGGCTCATGCACCGTTTATAAGTCACTTCCGGGGCTTTGCCATTGACGGATGCCCCTATGACAGCTCTCACAGAAAATCATGCAATTCTTCCAAGTTCTGGTGGAATGAAAAGAATTACTGGCAACTGTCTCCCGACCAAGAAAGAAGACATCAAGTCATAAAGCGCAATTATATGTACTATGATTACTGCAATGACAGAACTAAACACCCAACATATCCCCCAGAATGCCCTCAGTGATAGCAGCCCTTTATTTTCCTATTACATACTTAATCATCAGACAATAAGTGCAGTTTAAAACTATTGAATTCACAATAATAGTATGCTTAATAGTTCTAAATACACAAAATATTATAGAATTGAGCTGCACCATGTACAAAAATATGCACACAAACATTGATGAGCAATCATCAGAATCAATGCTTCATTTGTATATTCTTCTCATTCATAGCATAAGAATCAACTGTGTTCGAATTTCATACAGTATTTCTAGAACACAACCATTTGCTACTATCTCACCATCACAACCCTTCCATCAAATTAAGCAAAGCAGAACACTACACAATAGACTTCCGAGCAAAACAGGATGTTCCCAGGCAAAATTCAAAATAAGCATTATTTGCATTGGCTGTATAATAAAAAATCACCAAAATGTATGGAAAGTTACTTCATTCAAAATAGGTCCATTAAAAGATTGCACCTCTGCAATAAATACCAATAATACAATCATGGGCCCAAAAAGAAAAGAAAAAAACAATAAGGAAAAAAATAAGATAAGGTCATTTAAGAAAAAACTTATGCAAATGTATTGCAACTTAGGCAATGAAAACTTTTACAGAAACTTATTTTTTGACCCAAGAAAGAAAATTCAACAAAAGCAGTAAAATAAAATTAAAAAAACGTGTCTAACATATTGTCAAGTAAGGGAATTATGTTTGGTAAAAATCAATTTTTTATAATTTTTTAGTTCACCAGATACATAATTTTTTTTTTCTCCCATTCAAAAAAGATACATAATTTTTTGTTTCAACTAACACGATTTTAAATAGGCTAAATTAATATCAAAATAATCGATAATTTAGTTAAATATATGGCGTTAGTAAGAGAATACAACGCAATTTCAACTCATACTATATAATTTGATCATCGCAATTAGCCAGGAAAAAAGAAGAAGAAATATAGCTCCTTTTCATACTATTATCCTTCATATTTCATTTTGTGAGTTGCACTCTAGGCCCTCTTCATCTCGTAAACTTCGTGATCGAGACCGTCTGTGCGAAAAATTAACTTTTCAAAATATTAATTAATAGATAAATAAATTATATTCTATTTTATAAACAAGATGGTTTATAAACTCATAAATATCATCTATTTTAAAAAATAAAATGTAATTTTTTTCATATATCTTGTTTGGTTTCATATATCTATTTATATCCAAATTTGACTTTTTTTATTTTTTGTATTTTATTTTTGTTTTCACTGAATTTTTTTAATATTTAAAACAAATTTTTTTTAGTTTTTAAATAAATCTGACATAAATACACTTAAAAGATATAATATTTGTTAATTTTTTTTTTTAAATTCAATAAATATCAAAAATATAAAAATTCAGTACATTTTGTATTATTGTGTATTAATTAATTTTTTAAAATATTTTTTTATAAATATTTTACTTTTTAGGTATATTTAAGTTAAGTGCATCTAAAATGTAAAAAAATTTGTTTAAAATATGAGTAAATTACACTGACACCCCGTGAGATTTATATTTAATACATATCATCCCCTAACGTTTGAAAAATTACATTCCTACCCCTGTGGTTAATAGTATCATTTTACAACCCCCTATTTATATAAAAGGCGACAACTCTTGGTAGAAAAATAGGAAAAACTATATTGAAAAAAAAAGAAAGTAAAACAATGGAAAGGAAAAAAAAACATAGAAGAAGTAAAGCAAAGTAAGAAAAAAGAGAGTGTATGAATTTAATGTCTTTTGATATTTTCGTCTAAATAATTACAATGACAGTGGGATCAGTGTAATTTCCCAAACGTCAGAGGTAATATATATTAAACCCAAACTTCAGGAGGAATAAGTGTAATTGAACTTTAAAATATTAAAAAAACATTATTAAAAACAAAAAAAAATCAATTTTTTTTTTAAAGAATTTGAGTTCAAAAATTAAAACCAAACAATATGACATTAAATAAAATTAATTTTTTGCACAATATACTTTTATTATTAAATTGAGAAGATGAACGGTTGGGATCATTCCTAAATGAAATATGAAAGGAAGCCGTTTAAGAAAAGAACAGAAGCAAGGAGTCGTGGACAAGGCAACGACTCTTCAATAAAACCATCGGAGTCCTCTCTAGTAGAGAGAGAGGGAGAGTAGAGAGAGATCAATGGCGGGCGTATCTCTCAAGTGTGGCGACTGTGGAACCCTCCTGAGATCAGTGGAGGAAGCTCAAGAACACGCAGAGCTCACCAAGCACTCCAACTTCTTCGAATCCATCGAGCCTGTTCTCAACCTCCTCTGCTCCTCCTGCCTCAAACCCTGCCGCTCCAAAACCGTGACCACAATCCCAATTCACACACATATATACACACACATACATGGACATATATGCATATATGTGATTTTGATTTCTGGGTTTTGATTCGTTTTGCATATTTTTTATTTATTATTATTTTTTTGGGGATTGTGTAGGAGAGTGATTTGCACACGAAGAGGACTGGGCACCACGAATTTGTGGACAGGACGTTGGAGACCGTGAAGCCAATAAGTTTGGATGTTCAGAAGGACTGCAAAGGGGATGTGGAGATGGAACAGTCTAGTAGTAGTAATGAGCATGAAGGTTCTGTTTTGTGTGTGATTGATTGTGCTTTATGTGTTGTATTTGACAATGTGGTTATCAATTTTATGATTTTGTTGAATATGTGTGATTTGAGGAATGTGAATTTTGCAAAATTTTAGTCAATGAGTGGAATTTAAGCTATTGTTTAATGAAATATTAGCTAAGTTAATAAAGATATGTAGAGGGTATGTCTTGTAAGTGACAATGTGTTAATTTTGGATTTTGGGTAGGGCTAGAAGCGAGCCGAGCAGTAAGTTGTTCAAGCTTGGCTTATTTATATAATGAGCCAATGTTGAACGAGCTTTTAACAAACATGTGTCAAGCTCGAATAGTTAAGTTTTTTTTTTAAATAGAAATTTTTTGAACAAAGTCAACATTTTTTTTATATATCATGAGCCAAATTTATATTTAAAAACAGAGAATTATTAAAACTTGAAAGGCGTAGATAGACAAAGAAGCTATGCAACCAACAACAAAACTAATCCAATATCCTCCAAACCATTATGTTTACTGTAATGTATTGATATTAATTTGTTGGATTTGGTGAGTGGGAGGTGCACATTTTCATTTTCAGAACATGTGGTTATCTGACTATCTTCTATTTGTTCTCCATTAGAAATGGTTGTTCCAGAAGTTGACCAGAAGTTGCTTGAGGAACTTGAAGGAATGGGATTTCCTAAGGCAAGGGCGACCAAGGCACTTCATTGCTCTGGTGAGGGCATTTGGAAGTTTCTTACTTATCTTCTTTATTGAATTATTGTTTACAGTGAATTTTCTGACTAGTGACAACTGGCTTTTTATCTTTTATTTTTTGAACACTTGTCTAAAATTGTGTTGGTTTAGGGCTGTATCAGTATGATTAAGCTTTTAAAAAGTTTTGTAGCCTTAGCCAATTGGGTATAGAATTGTGGGGTTAGGTGCACCATGAAAACCTTGAGGTGCAGCAGTTATCTTTTCCATTGGGCTGATGTGATATTCTTTATTTTATGAAGTCAAATTATTTGTTTCTCAATTAGGCAAAAAATGCCTTTGCGTAACTGATGGTCGTTTAGTACCATCTTCTATTTTGTATGGCGATTGTATCATATTAGGTAGTGAATGGCTAACGATTTTCTTTTCATGTTTAGTTTTTATTTGTCTTATTTTTCTCAAATTTCTTGTTTTTTATTGATTGCATCTTTTTTTCCTGCTTCAATTGAATGAGATAAATTGTTTCTGGACTGTATGAAATTTTTATATAATTGCAGTTTGGATGATCTGTAGTACCTTTGCCAGTTGGGTCTTTTGTGAGTGTTGCTTGTCATATTGTGTTAGTATTATATGAATTTTATTTTTAGCCTACTTGCTTCAAACTTTTCCAGGTAATGTTGGCCTTGAGTATGCTGTGAATTGGGCAGTTGAACATGAAAATGATGCAGATATAGATCAGATGCTGAAGGTTTGATTTTTTTGTTCAGTCTTCAGACACATCTTAATATATTCATCTGCCTGCTTCATTCTTATTTTACCTTTTTACTTTTGGATTAATCAAAATAAGATTGATGTCCAAGCATGTTACTACATGGCATTTTTGTGTACTTTGTTTATTTAAAAATTCTGTTATGTGCATGTATGATATATAAGAATTTAAGCTTATGATGTTATTGAGAAAATAATGATGCTAAGGGTTTGGGGAACTTTGGATGGCTTGTAGAGCAGTAGAACTTAGTAATGCTTGTGAGTTGAAATCACTATGGCGGCAGCGGTGGCAAAGGAAAAAATCTGCAAATTCATAACCGGTTGATCCTATGGCAATGGAGTATTGTGGGCTTTGATACCAAATTGATGAGCAGAGGAATACAGTGGAGGAGAAAAGGAAATGCAACAAGACAAGAATGTGAAGGAGGAGAGAGAGTTGCAGAGAGAAGGAGACAAAATGATATTCTGAAATTCTACAAATAACCAAGTCTGGAATCCAGTAAATCAGGCCTATTATTAACGGGGGCAAACCCGGAAAGGAAATAAATCTCTATCAAATTATGCCTAGAAATATGGAAATTACAAAATTAAAGCCCTAAATTAATCAACAATTTATTTTGAAATTCAGCATTTCGTTTACGTCTAAAAACATTTATAACTCCCTGTGATCATGAGCCCCACCACCACTTCTTATCTATCATTTGTTGGCCATCCTACATTTGTGACATGATTGCAACTTTGGTATGTTTTTTTGCACAGCTGCTCATTTTTATTTGGATATTGTGGTTGTTGATCTGGCTAGCTTGAATAGCTGTTGTTTGGTTCTGAACTTTACACTAAATTCCTTTCTATGTTCTGTGTTTGAAGTGCATCCTTGTGACATTGTGTTTTAGTTTTCATTCCTTTTCTCCCAATTTATCGCTTTAGTGTTTTGTGGGAATTGTTTTTGTGCATGCATTATTGATGTGACATCTTTGGAAAAAAGCTGAGTGTATGCCTGAGTAAAATATAGCTTTGCAAAGATTTGACTATCACTTGCCTAATTCTGCCTAGGTACCTCTCAACACCAAAAGTGAGGCTCCCAAGCCTTCTCTTACTCCTGAAGAAACGAAGATGAAAGCACAAGAACTAAAGTAATGCTTATTTTGCCCTTGTCATCTGTGCTCTTTAATGACCTTGAGATGCAAACTTATTCCGAAGCTTCATTCCATGATGTCCTAAACATTTTCCATGCAATATTCTAAATTGTCCCATTTTCTTGTTGGTATGGTTTGCATCATGGGGTTAGGTAAAAGTCTACATGTAATAACTAATAAGATTTATTTAACATGAATGATGTATTGGTTGGGTTCTCATTGGCTTTCTTTAGCAGCTATGGATACTTGGTTGTCTACACAGTGAAACATTTCCTGAAATTTCTTCATTTATGTCCTTAGAGCCAAAAACTAAATTCTAGACAAAAATTTAAACTTGGGTACATACATGAGACCATCCTTTTTAAAAAATAAAAAATAAAATTTACTATGATTGTCCTTTTTACTATTGCTTCTGTTTCTAATGTTATTAATCTTTTCAATGCTTAAGGGAGCGAGCTCGCAAGAAGAAAGAAGAGGAAGAGAAACGAATGGAAAGAGAGAGGGAGAAGGTGATTCTTAATTTACTCGAGGATATGCCTTCTTGTCATACTGACTTTGTGTTTTGTAGTACCATTTTTCAACTATGAACTTATTGTGTCATATTATTATTGTTTTGTGTTACCAGAAAACGCTGATACCGTAGTGAATTACGTATTGCTACACACATTCCGAAACATGGTACACTTACATTCCAAAATGTTAAATTTAGTGAACTGAAGCAATCCCAAAAGCTTTTTTCAATATATTTCCTTAAATGTTACCTTGGGAGGAATAAAAATTAAGAATAATGAACTAAAATCTAAGGTACCTTAAGTTTTGACAAGACAAAAATATAAAAAATGGAAACATATATGTATATATATTTTTAGATGCCTAATAGTTAAAAGAAAATTACTCAAGAAATACCTTAAATTCTTAAGTGTAATACATACAAGTCTACCCCTATTGTACCGCATTTTAAAACATGTTTCATTCCATGTTCCAGGTAGCATAGGTTCGGATTGGTTAAATAATAAAGAAATTGGAGTTAAAGTGAATTTTGTATGACTGAAGATATTAGTAATGTGTATTTTTTATGATTAAATGATATTCTAGAAATTGTTTCATCTGTTAAAGATAATTAATAACATCTGTATCTAATGTATACTGTGTTGGCATTTATTATCATTCCATAGCTAAGAGATGTGTCTATTACAAAGATTTCATATTTTGTGTAAAATAAATTTTTGTGAATTTTCTTTTTCCCTTGTAGATTTTATAGGAGAATTCTTGTCAGTTCATATAAGGTTCACCCCTTTTGGTGGTTTCTTTAATATGATTTTCTTTACTTATCAAATATATATATATATTTCTCAAAGCATGTGCTTTGAAGCTTGTGAGCTTTTTTGAGCATCAGGACCCTACCAACACCCCCGCTCTTACTTTCGAACAAGAATAGATTTTAAGACTGTATATTGTTGTTTTGGAAATTGTTCAAACTTCAAACAAACATAGAAATAATACTTCTATAAACTGTTGCGAGTTCGTTATCTATGGAGACAATGGCTACGATTTATTTTTTGTTTGATGTTTGCTTCTTTGTTTGCCCATATTTGTTTTCCTCCATACTACAAATTCGGTGTCAACGATATATTTTACTTTTATTTGTGTGATGGTCCAAGATCATTATGTATTGGAAAGCTCTTCTTAGGTCAATTTCTATTTTCAAGTCTCTTTCATATCAATGATCCAGATATATGATGCATGATCCTGAATTTCTGATTTTCTATCTGGCCAATGTAATTCCATTCTCTTATGTTTTTTAAATCATAGTTTTCTTTTTTTCTCTTTAGGAGAGGATTCGGGTGGGCAAAGAACTTCTTGATGCGAAGCGAATTGAGGAAGAAAATGAAAGAAAACGGTGGGGTTTATTCATAACATTTGTTTCTTCTGTTTTGGTGCTACACGGTTATTTTATCTCACTGTATTACAAAACAATGTGTTCTGCTTTCACAGAGTGGTGGCCTTGCGGAAAGCTGAGAAAGAGGAAGAGAAAAGAGCTAGGGAGAAAATTCGACAAAAATTGGAAGAGGATAAGGTCCTGATAGTGTCTTGTTGTTCTGTTTTATATGCTAATACAAATACTCAAAATTAGCATGGTGGATTGATAATTCATTATTTACAGTAGAGCACTTTATTTGTGATTCAACTTAGATTTTATCGAGGGGTCTGATGGTGAAAATCTTAAAAAGTATATTTCAACCAATTTATGGAACGAAAGGATATGTGCAGAGAATTGTTCAAACATGTAAGAAGATTTAGTTTGAAACGTTTAGTAACCAGAAAACGAACAATAATAGAAAACAATCACCATGTGTGGAGGCAATGTTTGGCTATGGTTGTAAAATAAAGTGTTTCCACCATGAGAGCTATATGTGAGAATTAGGCTAGCAAGCCATGGACCAAACATTGATGAAATAAGGAATATGGTGAAAGTTGGAACATTTGAACAGGCACATATGGGAGGGAAAAACTTATGAGTAGGTTAATGAAGGTAGAAAGGAAGAGGGCGTGAGTGGAAATCATCAAGCGGTGCCTTGCATTCTTCCAAGTCTTCCTTTGTTTAAGGAATGAAACAAATGGTTGTATGAGGAACAAGATATCCCTTTGTAATTTCTTGAAGCTACTTGAAAATTATTATGTGATTATAAATTATCATAATTTTTGTTTTTATTTTTAAAAAGCGATAATATGTTTCACAGGCAGAAAGAAGGAGAAAGCTTGGATTGCCACCAGAAGATCCTGTTGCTGCAAAACCTTCTGCACCTGCTGTGGAGGAAAAGAAGGTTCGAATTCATCTGAATGAAAGTATAAATATCAGTCTGTGGTAATCTGTGGAATCTAATCAAAATTTGAGTTAAAAACATTTCTTCATATAAAAATTGCAGAGCTTAGTGCCAGTCAGGCCTGCTATGAAGACAGAACAAATGAGAGAGTGCCTACGTTCTCTCAAGCAGAACCATAAGGTAATTAGCGATTGCTGCATGCGCTGAGGACTTATGTAGTTTGTTATCTAAGGAGAAGAATGTGTGAATATTAGTTGCTTCTGTATTAACCACCTCCAGCCCATCTCCGGCAGAAAAAAACAAGGAAACATAAATGTGATAAAATCTTTGTTACATGAATTCTTATAAATTTGTGAAGTATTCGTCAGACACTTGACACTTGAGTAAGGATATGATATATATATGTTCGATATGCACCCAACAAGTATGTATAAGTAGTGAGTTTGCTATATAATTATGCAAAAAAAATGCATTTTATACATAAAATGCTATATTTTGGTTTGTATACATTATTTTACCATTAAAAAATAAAATAAGTTATTAAGAAATATGAAGTCTAGCCATGTCTTACGCAAATACCAGCTCGTGACACTTGTACCCAAGTCGATGTAATGTAGGGTAAAACATAAAGAGAAGGAACAAGAAAAAATGATTTGCTGAAAAAAAGGAAAAATATTCATGTTTCTCCTCGATGAGTTGGATTTGATTTTGTTTGTCCTTGGAATAAGTTCCATCTTCATTCTTTCATAAATGAAGGCTTGTGTGTCCCAAAAATGGTGCTTCCTTTGGCTTTGGAAATTGAAATGAAGAGTTTTGCATCCTTTTAACTAGTATCAGAACATATTACAATCCGGTGAATTTAATGAATTTCATTGCTCACTAACATCCATTTCATTTGTTTTCTGTGGTACTAGGACAATGAGGCCAAAGTAAAGATGGCATTTAGTACTCTTCTGACTTATGCAAGGAATGTTGCAACGAATCCCAATGAGGAGAAATTCCGAAAAATTAGACTCAGTAATGCCACCTTCCAGGTGCAAATTTCCGTCAGATACTTTTCCAAAGCCGCGTGTTAGTTAGAACAAGAAGTCAATATTGCAAACCAATAATTGGTTCCTTCTTTCATGATTGGTGGACTATATTATTGAATTTTTTAGATTTCTGTAATTAATCAGCAATATCTCTGATAACAAACCACTCTGTGTTTAATAGGCTAGAGTTGGTGCATTGAAAGGTGGCATCGAGTTTCTTGAGTTGTGTGGGTTTAAGAAAATTGATGGCGGTGAGTTCTTGTTTCTACCCAGAGACAAAGTTGATATGGCAGTGCTGAACTCAGCTGGCACTGAACTGAATAGTGCAGTAAACAATCCCTTCTTTGGTGTTCTCTAATCCCATACTTTTTAGGTTGAAAACATACACTGTAGAGCAGATGGTTGTTTTAAATACCTCCTTATAATTCAATTGGAATGTACTGGGAATTTCTTTTTTTGGTGTAATTACAAGAAATTAGGGTTGTTTATAACTTCATATATGGATGGAAAGGGGGAAAAGCTATTATGAACTTATATTGGAGCAAGGATCTCTCTCTCTCTCTCTCTCTCTCCCCTATGGTCTTTGCATTAGTTTATATATTTGCCAGATGTAGTAGTTGATTTGTCTGGTGGTTGTTAAGCTTCTTCCTTAATTCTCTATTTTTTGAGTTTCTGGGTTGGAATTAAGACTCCAAATGGACCAAGTTCTTCATGAACATGCTCAGTTCATTTAAGAATTGTTCTATATATAAACAAGTTTGAGCTAAAATTTTGACTCAACAAAGCTTGTTTCACTAACTTATTTGATTGGAGAATTTAGGGAGGGATTTAGAAATAAAAAGGAGAAAATTGTGTGAAATTAAGTGAAATATGGGTATATTTTATTCTCATTTCACCTGCCTTTTTCTTTCCCTTTGCAAATTCCTTTCTAAATCCTCAACCAAACACAGAGTGGAGATTTCTATAAAATTTCATAACAAATGGTCTTTTGTTTTTGGTGTGCAATTGTAATAATCAATTGGAATGCACCTCATTTCCTGTATGAAGTTCAAAGAATCTAACTAAAATCTATCAAGAAAATTGTAATCAAAGAGGACGAAAGGAAAAAACTGGCAACATTAAAGTGGAAAAAAAAAACCCAGTATTTTCTCTCATTGATTCAAGACTGGGTGTATCAGAATTCTTCAAAATGACAAAAAAAAAATTTGCGATTTCAATTGCCTGATGTTTTTGAGCAATGCTGAACTTATTTTGGGATTCACCCTTTTTTTTTGTAGGACAAATTTAAGCTTCGTCCTATAATTTTAACAACAATGATTCATCCTTCCTTTTCCCATCACCCCCTTTGACCCCCTCTCTCTCTCATTGGTTGCTTTTTCTTTTTCTTTTTCTTTTTTTTCCTGCTCCTCCAATCACTCCCTGACACGTGGCAAAAGGGGGTGAGGGGGTGACCCCCAAAAGGGGGTCTCAAGTATTATTCTAATTTTAATGAGGGGAAATGTGCTGCGACTTTATTAATGCAATTTCAATTGTAAAATGTCGTGAAATAGTATAACTCAGTGAGATCGAGATCGAGATCGAGATCAAATTATTAGGGATTAATTTGTTCAAAAGAAATTATCGAGCATTCAAATAAAATAAAGAAAAAAATGACTTTGAATTTTTGAAAATGATTAGATAACCTCAGAAAAGTTAACTAAACAATAAATTAAGATGACAAAAATAAAAAGGTACTAAGGCATCAACAATCCTCCGCTAATACTTTTTTTTAAAATATTTTATATTCACTTTGTATAACTCAATTGAGATAAACACAAAGGGTATTTTCAATTGGAAGATAAAAACGATTATTTTATGTAAAAATAAATTTTAAGAGATTGATTATTTTGGTTGCATGGTTATGCCACAAAAATCTAGTTATTTGACAAACACAAAGAGTATTCTCAATCGGAAGATAAAAATGATTATTTTATGTAAAAATAAATTTTAAGAGATTGATTATTTTGACTGAATAATTATACCATAAAAATCTAATTATTTGATTCGCAAGGAATATTAAGCTTCTACTGTGTCCAGAGTTTACAATAAAATAAGAGATCATGAAATTCTAATAATTTAATTCGCAAAGAATTCTAAGCATACACCGTGTTGAAATTAACGGTAAATCAAAGAATTATACAGAATAATTATTTTTTAAAATAAATAAACTAATCAATCAAAATAATCTAATATTAAAAATCATAAATAAATTATAAATATTTATAAAAAAAACGATTGAAGTTTTACACCAATTTAATAAAAAAATTTAAAACACCATAGAAATAAATTAAAACAATATGTAAAGTTTTCTCGGAATGTTCCCCTCGTTCAGCTGTTATCTATCTATTGTTTAGAAGGGGTTGGCTTTTTAGTTTTTTTGTTTTTTGACTATTTTCAATAGGTGTTTGGCATGTATTAAAAAAGTATATTTTTTTTTACATATATACATATTTGGGTCACATCTATCAACATTTTCTCTCTACTTTTTTACTCACTTTCTTTAATTTTCTACATATTTTTTCTATAAAAAGTCAAAAAGTGCACTCATTCTAAAAAGCTTCGTTAGAAATAGTTTTTTTTGACTTTTTTAATTTTTATGAAAGAAAAAATAAAATGATTATAATTTAAATATGACATTTTATTTTATTAAACTAGAAAGTCTATTTTATCTTTTTATAACTACTTTACCAAAAAAAAAAAAAAAAAAAAAAACCCATTTTGTGATATGCCAAAGGAAGGCTGGTTCAAGGTGGTAACTCTTCTCAAGGATGAGATCATTCTTTCAATGAACTTCTTGCCTTGCATCATACATTTTTTTAATTATCTCATTTTTTCTTTAATTATGACTAATTTTTTTTTAATTATAACATTATTTTAGTTATAATTCATGAATTTTTAAATTATGACTTGTGCTATATTTAGTTATAATATTTTTTTTATTTATGACTCAAAAAAATTAAATTAAATTATTATTTTTTTAATTATAAGTGCACGTGGTACACACATTTTAAAAAATGTGCACAATAATCCCGGATTATAAACAAATGGTTTTCCATAGTATTGTAATTGGTGGAGAAAGTGAATAGGTGAGATATGCTAAGTTAAAGAACAAAAAAAAAAAAAAAAAAATTCATAATAAATAATAATTAGTGAAGAAATATGGCCTCCGTTTGAGAAGTGGGTTGACTTTTTGGCTATTTAACTTTTTTAGCTATTTTAGCCTGGGCTAAAAAGCTTGGTTTGGGAATGACTTCTTGACTTTTTTGACTTTTTTTGTGAGATAAGAGTGTAATGATTATGGGTTAGATGTGATGTTTTATTTGTTGTAACTAAAATAGCCTGTTTTGTCTTTTATGACTAAAATAGCCATAAAAGCCTTTGCCAAACGTAGCTTATAATACACCATAACATTCCCATTAGATTAACATCATGCCATCATTCATCCGATAACCTTTGAAACCATATCATCCAACAAATAGAATCCAATTCACTCTGTTTGGTTTTCGTTTTTCATATATATTTTTTATTTTCACTAAATTTTTTAAAATTTTTAGATACACCTAACATAAATATATTTAAAAAGTACAATATTTGTGAATTTAAAAAAAAAAAACCAAATACCAAAAATATAAATAAAAAAACAAAAATTCAATACATTTTTCATATTTTTGTGTATCTATTAATTTTTTAAAATATTTTTCACAAATATTTACTATTTAGATACATCTACCTCTCTTAGGGTTTCTCTTGAAAGCGCTGCTCGGGATGGGAAAGGGGGGCTCCGGCCTCTGGCTGCCTCTCTCCTCCCTTCTACCCCTATTTTTATTTCATTTTCCTTGTCCTATTTGGATCATTAAGCTTTGGGAGCCTAATCTTCCCATCTTCTCCCTCCATGTGAAGTGCTTTCCCCTCTTGGTGGAATCTTTACTCTTCATCTCATTTCTCATTCTTTCCGACTTCCTTAGCCAAGGCCTCATCGGATCTGTTAGATTGTGCTCTCTGCTGCCTCCACGATCCTTCTCATGCAGATCCA
Source organism: Camellia granthamiana (assembly GCA_036172215.1). Taxonomy (NCBI): domain Eukaryota; kingdom Viridiplantae; phylum Streptophyta; class Magnoliopsida; order Ericales; family Theaceae; genus Camellia; species Camellia granthamiana. Next base: position 28,937,504 of record CM069910.1, on the reverse strand, counting down.
CTGGATCCACTGCCTTGTCTGCTTTCCTCCATCCCACCGGTACGAATCTACTTTAGATCTGCCACAAATCTAGTTTGAGGTTGAGTTTCTGGCTTTTTATTTTTGTTTGTATTTTGGTTTAGGTTAGTTTGTTTTTAGGGTCCATCAGTGCTTAATATAGTCTACTTACTTTGTGGTTGTAACCTATGATTTATCATCGGCATGCTCTATGACCGTTTTGACCTCTGCTTGCAGTACGAGCACAAGTACATGTTGTGCAATTGGGTATTTTTCATAGATTTACTCTTGTGTATTGTTTGTTTTCATTTTTCCTTTTCTTGGTGTAAATTTATATTTTGGATGTATTCGTCTTTATATGTGTCGTTTGACTACTTTAACTGGATATTTCTATTCTAATAAAAAAAAAAGGGTACAGTTAAAAATATATAAAAAAATTACTTAAAATTTTAAAAATATTTACTAAAAATAAAAAATTTAATTTCTAAAAAATTAAATTCAAGAAATTAAAACGAAACACACTTGCTTCTGCGAAACCATATCATCCAACAAATAGAATCCAATTGTTTTGCTTCGCAAGTGAATCACTTCTTTTCAATTGGCCATGACACGTTGGTTGCTGCTGAATAGAGTTTGGGTTCAATTTGACTTACTTTTCTTCATTTTTTTTTTCTTAAATTATCAATTAGCCTCAATCTTCATCTCAATTGCAAATTACTCTTTAAAAAAATAAAATAAAATGATTTAACTCATAGATAAAAATAAAATGAGAGAATTAATTTAATAAAAATGTATTAGTGATTACAAAGAATAAAATAATTACTATACATTTTTAACCATGCATCAAAATGCCATGATGTCTACCATATGTTCCCTATCACAAAAATGTGTAATTTTATCATAAAATAAAATTTTGTAATATCAATCACAAAATGTGTAAACTTGCTATAAATTAGAATAAAAAAATGTTCAAAATTTTTTGATTGATGTTGTAAAAATTTGTAACTTGATTACAACATTTTTTGTCATACCAATTTATAGCATGATTACGCATTTTGTAATTGATGTTTCAAAATTTAATGATGAAATTACATATTTTTATAATAAAGTGCATACCATAACATTTCCTTGTAATAAGAGGGAGCTCAATTATTAGACCCGTAAAAAAAAAAAATTAAAGTCCTTGTTTTATTGTCTAATTTTTTTTTAATTTTTCAAATACTTAATTAGATAAAATCTCATTTTTCATGTCTAATTTGAGATTTCCAAAAATCCCAATCCGAAACTGATTTTAATTTAGCAAAGTTATAATTTAATTTTTTTAATTTTACTTTTATTAATTTAAATACATTTTTAATTACGTTTAAAATTATAAAAAAAATCCATTTGTGATCTGTAATTTCGTATGGATCTGGGTCGCACTGGCTGGACTCTAGACTTATCTTGATAATCTAAATAGTAAAATGTGTAGAGCTTATTGAGTGCCTTATTCTTACAAAAACTCACTTTAATCGGATATCGATAGCCACTTGATCAACTTACATTTATGTCTAAGATTTATTTTTAAAATCATAATTATCGTTGAAACAAATGCAATATGTTCAAATGACTATCGATATCTAATCAATGTGATTTTTTTCCAGAAATAATGAACTCAACGAACTCTACATATTAAACAGTTTGGATTATCGAAATAAATCCAAAATTGAGCCCACCATGGCCCAACAACATTATTTAATTTGATTTCAGACTAGAAAGAAACTGTGATGATTTCATATTAGGGAAATGTTAGAAATTTCAAAAAATTTATCAACTTTTCTATTAAATATCTCACAGGTATAAGATTCACATTATAAAAATCTTATATGAGTCCCACATCAATGTAAGATATTTGATAAAAAAATTTAATAAAACTTGGTCTCTTAACATTACTTTTTCCTATTATGACCTTTTTGACAACTAAATTAAAAGTCAATTTATTAATTTTTTCACTTTTTAAAATTACATCACTTTTATTATTTTTTTACATATTATTTTTAAAAAAAATTAAAAAACTAAAAACACTAAATTTTAATTTACTTCCCAAAATATACCTATGTCGTGATGTGCTTAAAATAGATGAAACTGGGGAAAAGTGTAACCTGAAGACAACTCCAGTATTTGTGTTTTTTTGCTTTAATAAAACGAGCTACGTAGCGGAGTTGAAATGGGAAAATGTTAACCGACCAAATGATTATTTAATAAAATAATGCGAGGATTAAATGGATGAACAATTTCAACTGAGGAAACAGAGGGATTTGGATCATCTGTATTCTGTCCATATTTCGACTCCATTCTCAGAGAGAGAGAGAGAGAGAGAGAGAGAGATGGATGGGAGAGAAGTGAAGGAAGAAGAAGAAGAGCATGAGATTGTGATAGTCGGCGGTGGGATTTGCGGTCTTGCCACCGCCCTTGCTCTACACAGGTTGCTCTTCTTTTTTTTTTTTTCTTTTTTTTTTTAAATGGTAAATGGAGATGTATTGTGATATTTAATGAGGAAATTGATTAATAAAAAAACAAAAAATGAACATAAAAATGCTATTGCAAAGTGCAGGAAGGGTGTGAGAAGTGTGGTTTTGGAAAAATCAGAGACTTTGAGGGCAACTGGTGCAGCTATTGCGATCTTGGATAATGGTTGGCTCGCTCTTCATCAGCTTGGCCTCGCTTCTCTTCTCAGACAATCTTCTCTTCCTCTTCAGCGGTATATATACATATATATATATATATTCACACACTAGATGTTTGAATTTTCCATGTGTGTTTGAAATTCATAGTTATAAGGATTGGGCTTCCTCCCTGTCCAAATCTCGACAGGAGGGTGCTATCTACGGGTTTTATTTTGATTTTAATGATTTGAACCCTCCATCTTATTAGATTTAGATTTTGCGTGTATGTAGATTAGGTCCATATGATATTCGTAGGCAATTAATTTTATCGAATTGGTCTCTAAAAAAATTAACGGTGAATGTGTTTTAAAAATAAATTATCTATTTTTGTGATAAAATAAACGGATTATCTAAATTTTTTTTTTTTATATAACAAAATGAACAGTTCAGATTATTGTAACGGACCGTGATAGCCTTGTGAGCCCTTACAATATCCTTTTGGACTGGAGAGAAACCCATCCCAATAATATATATACACACCCCAATAATGACGTTTGTAGTTTTTATTTATGACTTATTGGGTTGTATTTGTTATAATTTGGTTACAACCGAAAATGTTTTTTATTATACCTTTATATGGTATTTGGTTATCACTCATTAAATTTGTGATAATAACTTCCTTATGAAAATGAATCACCCATAGAATAGATATACAAATTTATTACATCTTTTTTCGCCCTACCACATACTGATTGATAAATCAATGATTTACTTTGTGTTTTTATATTCCGCATGTAAGGGTCCCAGAAGTGTTATTCGTTTGAGAAATGCTATTCCCATTTCAATTTTTTATAAATGCTCTAAAAGAAAGAAAAGAGTGATGGAGGACATGAACGAAATAGAGAACCAAAAAATAAAATTATATGATTATTATTTATTATGACCTGGATAACTCCAACATGGATACTTATACGCAATAGAGAACCAAAAGCTTATTATCTTATCAATGAAGTAAAAGCGAGATTTATGTTAAAATAATATCACAGTCAACAACCTCCAATTTTGATGGGAGCTTTTTCTGATTTTCCATGATTATTTTTTTTGTTTTGTTTTATGCAATTTTTATTTATTTTGTAACTTTGACTTAAATTAGTAGTTAGTGGATGGTGGTTGATAGGTAGTGAAAAACAAGTTACAAATACAATAACAATACTATAATGCTTGAGCACCTTTGCTATTTTAGCATAATAAATATTAACGAGTGGAGCAACTCATAACAAGTCTGTTTATGTGCACTTTTACTGTGATAAAATAACTCCTAAAATGAAATTTTTCTACACCTTTGGAAATGCTCTTAGGTATGTATGGTGAAGGTAGTTTGGAAATACTCTTTGGATCCAATGGGACGCTCGAGATCCTCAGCTGGTAGCCTGAAAAAGAATGAACACTCCAGTCTGGGGTGCCGGAATTAGCACTCCGACGGATAAGTTAGTGTATGCTCTCTAGATAGCGTGTCTTAAGTTAAGCGTACTAATTCTCACATACCTCTTCTTGTTCGTCGTTCTTCTATTTATATAGGCTCCTGGTCTTCTAGGCAGGGCCTGCTCTTGATCTGTCATGTACTTATGCACTCGGCCCCCCCATTATGCTGTATTCCAACTTTTAATCGGCCCCCTGCTCAACTTATTCGGCATCTGAAACGTCAGGGGCGGGGCTGAGTGCATACTATACATCGATTGGGAAAATATACACTGCCTATCTGCGTCTGCTTTTATTCGGCTACCACAATTGCCCCCCGAACACCCCACTAACTCTGTTTAGTCGGCGTGTTTGGTTTCGATCTTGAAAAGTCAGAAATTCGGCGGTTAACCTCATTCCAAAGCCTGTCAGAACGCACATGTTTTCTAGTCATCATTACAAGTTCCCGCCTCTTCGTACGCTTCCTCCATTTAATGTGGTTTAAAATTTTGTCTCTTCGAATGTATACTTTGAATACTCAAGATTTTTTGGTTCGCCTTCTAGTACAACTCCTCCACCTCGCGACCTCTGCAACTCTCTTCCATCTCTCATTATCCCTTTTGCTCCCCGTAAGTTCTCTCCTCTTTCACTCCCAATACCATTTTCTTGTTTTCTATTAGTTTTGCATAATCCTTAGGTTGGCTACGATGGCAAAAAATTTGAAAGCACTCCTTTCTGCGGATCGGATTTCCGGCTTCCGACGCTATTGTTCCATCCCTGATGACGTTCATCTATCACTCGTGGAAGATAGCACCACCGATATGCAGAGGACCGGCGAGAGCACAATCATCTTTCCTCTCCTATCGATTGTTGAAGGCGGCGTCAGTTTTCCCCTTTCATCCGTTTTTGAGAGTCGTCTTTCGACATTGGGGCCTAATCCCTTCCCAGCCTAACGTGAATTTTTTTCGCATCATAATGGGGATCATAGAGTTAAACCGTCGTCTTAGGATTAACTTAGGCATTCCTGCAATTCGGCATTGCTATGTCTTAGCCAAGTCCACTGGTCGTCTAGGACGCTATTTTCTTAGGGCCAAGGACACCGATCATCATTTAGTGGCCATGCTTGCCAACTTTGGAAAGCGTGTTGACGAGGTGATGGTCGTTGTTCAAGGCAACTGGGAATTTGGCGATGGTGAAAATCGCCTAGATCCCGTGCCAAGACGAAAAGGCGATCCAGGTGGCCGCATAGCTCATTCTAGCTGCTTATATTTTCGCATGTGTATTCGGCTCTTCTTTCATGTACTTACCGTTTTGTTTGCGCAGGCAACGAGTTGAAGAAGGTGTTGGTTTCAGCCGACGACGCTGTACTTGCGGATATTAAAATCGCTCTGCAATTCGTTGGCTGTGATACCCCTGTTCTGTATTATGTTAATTGGTCCCTAATACGTATGTGATTATATGTTTTGATATGATTTTGTGTGCCATTATGTGGATATATGTGATTTCGGAATTCTACCTGTTCACCGTAGGAATATCTGTTTGAACAATCCGCTTCGAGAATTAAATTGAGGGCCTTATCGGCCACAGAACCCGGAATTAATAACGCCATTGTTATTGGCATAATTTTTAGAGCCTACGGTGAAATTTAATTGAAAATTGATTCTGGTCAATTTAAACTGATTAAATTGATAAATTAAGTGCCCTATTATTTTATATTAAAATATTGATAGTGGGGCTTGTTGGATGTTAGCATATACTCTCCCTTAGCTCTATTCAACTCAAACATCTGAGTTATACACTTGAGAGAGAGAGAGAGATTCGGCCTTAGAGAGACAAGGGGGAGAAGTATTGTGCAATTTGGCTTAAAGCTTGGGAATTTGAAGATTAAGCTCAAGTTTTGGCTAGAACTTGGGTGTTTAAGGCTTCTAGGTGAGTAATTGTCCCTTGAATCATGGATTTTGTTTGCTAAATTGTAAGTTCAGAGTTGAACAAGGAGAAAGGACATGAGTTGAGTTAATTTTGTTGAATTGAAGCTTATATGTGCATGCATGTAAGAAATTATCTTGAAATTGCATGTTTGAGCATGAAGAGGTATAATCCATGTGTAAATTCAATGGAAGCTCATGTTATAATCATCGTTTGTGCCATCTAAGTTGAGAATGATGAGCATCTTCCACATGCATGTACAAATCTTGGAAGTATAAGTCTTGAATGTTGAATTTAAACATGTGGGTGTTGAGTTTGGCACATTGTAGGCCATGCATGTAGATTAATCAAGAAATTGAGCCTCATAATGTTATAATCTTGCATTGGTTCCATGTTGGTGTGATTATATGTGAGATTGGGGCCTTAATATGCAAGAAAAATTGGTTGAATGTCGAGTTTGAACTCAGGGGAGCATTCTGGAAAATCCAGAATTTTGATGTCCGCTCGAGCGGAGGAAGTGCCGCTCGAGCAGAGAAATCGAGCTCTCAGCATTTTCTGTAGACATGGTTCCCGCTCGAGCGAGGAAGTTGACGCTCGAGCGGGGAGCTATGTAGGCAAGCAGTCCGCTCGAGCGGTCGAGTCCACGCTCGAGCGTGAATTCGAGGTAACCAGTACTTTTGCAGGCTTAAGGGTCCGCTCGAGCGGGGGCCCTGTTTTCTGAAATCCTGTTTTTGCATTTTATGTTCTGTTTTCCGTTCTCTTTCACTTGCAAACACTCTTAGGCATATGTTAAATATTGTAAATGAGTTAAAGGGATAAGAATGAAGCCTAAAGAGGAAAATGTGAATTTTGAACGGATTGAATTGTTAATGACCCTTTTTATGTTTATGGCATGTGTAGGGTCGAGTTCTAGGGCGAACCAATCAACCGATCACTGTGAGTAATATCTTAACAAGATATTTATATGTTACTATCCAATTGCTACGTCTGCGTAAGTTTTGCAAGTTCATTAAATTGAATGGTGGACAAAGATTGACATAAATGATTGGGCCGAAGGCCGATTGACATAAATGATTGGGCCAAAGGCCGATTGAAATGAATGATTGGGCCGAAGGCCGATTGACATAAATGATTGGGCCAAAGGCCGAATGATTGAGCCAAAGGTCGATTGAAATGAATGATTGGGTCGAAGGCCGATTGACATAAATGATTGGGGCGAAGGCCGATTGAAATGAAAGATTGGGCCGAAGGCCGATTGACATGAATGATTGGGCCGAAGGCCGATTGATATAAATGATTGGGCCGAAGGCCGATTGATGTAAATGATTAGGCCGAAGGCCGTTTGCTAGACTGTTCCAATAATTGCTTACGTAACTTGTTTAATTGATATTATTCACTGGGTATTCGCTCACGCTCATTCATGTATTTGTAGGTGAGGTCCAACCCCAGCCCCAGTGAAGTCTGCCAGGAGCAGCAGGAGTTTTGGGAGAGTCAGCCTTGCGTCTCACGTACGAGACCCAGTCTTGCCATTTTGTTATGCATTATATTTTGTTTAGTTGGCAAGGACCTTGTGTATATTTGTATATAGTCCGTTATGGGTTGGCTCGGTTTAGATGATCCTGTCTGTAAAGGAATTTTGCTACTGTACTTTTGATATGGGTTATTAACGTATCTATGCATGGGTTGTTTAAAAGTGCATATAAGCACAGCTCTATGGACAAAGTTTTTAATTATTGCTTCCGTTTGGCCCCCTGTACTCTGTTGAGTTACGCCTATTTTGGTTTGAGGCCGTGGGTAATCTCAGGATTACTGGCCGGTTATGTCCTTAACCCATGGGGGCGGGTTCGGGTCGTGACATTGGCCGTCCAAATCTTCAGAAGCAAGGAAGGGCAGCTCATATTCTCTTGCGCTACGCGCCGTCCTACGCAACGTTTTCGGCAGCAGACCATATTCCAGTTCCAAGAGGCGAAGATCATCTTACAGCCCTCATCTTCCCCAGCTTTAAAAGTCTGAAGGAGATCAGTTTAGAAGCCTTCGATTCGGAACACGCAGAAGAACAAGTAGCCGATCAGATCGCCGAGGACCCGGACCAATTGGGAACTAAGGTAGACGAAGCCCTCAATTCGGTGTTTGAGGAGGCTGGACTGAATTTGTCCGACCCTCCATCCACGTCCGTCCGAGGGGACGTCTTTGAAGACATTTTTACAAACTTAGGAGATCTTCCCGGCGCTTATCCAGAGGATATGGCTGGGGAATCACTTTCGCAACTTGCGCGGAAGAAGAACGCCGAGAGGATGGCCGCTAGGCGGAGGACCGAGGCCGTTCGATTAGAAACTCCACCCGCCGCAGTCGCTGAGTCTACACCAGCCATGGTCGCTGAGTCTACTCCTCCGGTTATTGCCGAAGAGACGGCTCACCCTGAAACGGCAGAGATGGAGCATGTGGGGCAGGCCAACGAAGGTGAACAAAGGGGCGAAAAGTGCCTCGCCGATCGAGAGGCCGAGTACGACGAGGACCAAAGCGATAAACGGCCCCGAGTTGAGGAGTCGGATTTGGTCCTTCCATTCACGATTCAACCAAGGGTCAGAAATATGCCGATTTCCTCAGACTCCTCGGCTTTGAGGGACCCGGCTGTGGCCTTGAGCATGGCCTCCTCGATATCCCTGCCGGTCGACAGAGCCGTATTTCGAGCGAAGCCAGATCTGATGCTAATTGCTTTGGCCGCTTAGTCGGCCCTATCGGTATGTTACTTGTCTTATCTGCAATCTTTCATCTTCACGCATGCACGTTTGTAAATATTTTTCTAATTATTTGTTTGCTGTTTCTTTGTTTTGTAGGCGGTGGGCAGGATAGCCGACATCAGCCGCTGTCAATACGACGCCATAGAACAGATCGGCCTATAGAAAGCTGAAATTGAAAATGAACAGAACAAGGTTCTGGCGGTCTCTCAAAGGGCCGATTATGAGGCAGCGCAAGTGACGGTGGAACGCGCCAGAGCCGACTTGGAGGTCGAGTGAGCTAGAAATTTCGATCAGTTAAGGCTTGTTGCCGAGGAAAAGGCAAAGGCTAGCGAGGAGGCGCTTAAGTTAGCCCAGGAGGCAATCGCCAAGCTGGAAGCTGACTTGGAGGAATCGAAGAAGGCAAGGGGAAAGGCCGACTCCGAGACTTCCAAAGCGTTCCAAGCTGGGCAAGAGGCCGCCTTGGAAAGCTACGCAGATGAAGTGCCGAAGTTTGAGCATCGGGGCTTCAAACACGGCTGGGTCAAAGCCCTCGCTGCTGCGAATGTGACATTGGCACAGCCGATTCCATACGAGCAGGTGGATGTTGACCCGCTGGCGTTTGACCCTGAGGAATGATGAAGGCATATTTTCTTTTTTGGTAGGCATCTTAGATGCACAGTTTTTTGTTAGTAGATTTTCATCTTTTTTGGATGTCAACAGATTTTCATGTGTAAAATGTCCATTGTTAGCGCCTAATTTATAAATGAAAATTTTCTATACTCCCAAGTTATTGCTTATACTGTTTGTTATATGAGTACATAATTAAAAGAATCAGTAGTTAGAACAAACTGTCAAGACTACGTGAGACGGCAAACTTATTAGCCGATTATATTAATGAATTTGATTGATGAATCTGAATAAAATGAATTTATGAGGTGCTGATAGATCAGTTCATGGTACGGCTGGGGTACATAAGCCGATTAGATTGATGAATCTGCCCTTGCCTCAGCTGGTTCATGAACTGGAAAGCCAAATAAATGAACTCATGGATATTGTACTGATAAATCGATTCATGGAGCGGCTGGGGCACTTAAGCCGACTAGATTGATGAATCTGCCCTTGCCTCAGCTGGTTCATGAACTAGAACGCCGAATAACAGAGGTTCATGGGGCGGCTGGGGCAAATACGCCGATTAGATTGACGAATCTGCCCTTGCCCAGCTGGTTCACGAACTGAAAAGCCGAATAAAATGAACTCATGAATATTGTATTGATAAATCGATTCATGGAGCGGCTGGGGCACTTAAGCCGACTAGATTGATGAATTTGCCCTTGCCCCAGCTGGTTCATGAACTAGAACGCTGAATAACAGAGGTTCATGGGGCGGGTGGGGCAAATACGCTGATTATATTGACGAATCTGCCCTTGCCCAGTTGGTTCATGAACTGGAAAGCCGAATAAAATGAACTCATGAATATTGTACTGATAAATCGATTCATGGAGCGGCTGGGGCACTTAAATTGATGAATCTGCCCTTGCTCCAGCTGGTTCATGAACTAGAACGCCGAATAACAGAGGTTCATGGGGCGGCTGGGGCAAATACGCCGATTATATTGACGAATCTGCCCTTGCCCAGCTGGTTCATGAACTGGAAAGCCGAATAAAATGAACTCATGAATATTGTACTGATAAATCAATTCATGGAGCGGCTGAGGCACTTAAGCCGACTAGATTGGTGAATCTGCCCTTGCCCAGCTGGTTCATAAACTAGAACGCCGAATAACAGAGGTTCATGGGATGGTTGGGGCACATGACTCAATTGGCGCTGAACTATTGAGGTTTTAGTATTAATGAGATCACCTCGGAGGTGCTGCCCCTTAGGGAATAAATGGGGCGTGTACTTCGTGCATGAAGGTCCTATTTATATGCTCAGAGTCAGTAATTCAGTCCAGTTCGTTGAGGAAGGTTAAACAAGTGTGAATGTCAAATAGATTTTTCTTCAACAGTAGAGGAGAGGCGAGAACATTAGTTGAGCTAGAAGGAGATATGAATCGAAGTGGCGAACCTATGCGCACGGGAAGTAGGACTTCGAGGGACCAGGAGAGATGCCAATCTCCTCGTCGTCGAAGTAGGTCGCCCAGGAGGGACAAGCAGCCACGGGGCAGATCTCCTCAACCCTGTTCTGGAAGGGAATCCGATGTGACACCGCACCCATTGAGTTTTGCGGTCTTCGTGGAGAATAGACCAATGACAGAGGCGGATTCAATCGTTCGTGATCCAAATGTGGCAGTCGAGTTCGCTCGACAAATTTTTCCACCCGAAGTCCAGCAGTCGATGGTAGGTCGGCAGGATTTCGAAGTGTTTTGTGAAGGCGTTCATGGGGCGGTGAAGGGGCTGTACACCGCTTATGAAATCAGCATGCATCTTCGCCCCGCTCGGCGGGATATAGAACAGAGAGATGAACGCATTCGGAACTTAAAAGCTCGCGCGGAGAAGGCCGAGTGTGAACTAAGGAAAATCAAGTCTGCCAAGTCTCAATCGGCTAGCCATCCTAACCCGGTTGTGGAAGATAGGGTGACCCAGAGGCTAATAAGTCATGCCATTGCCGATCGGGACACGGCTAGCATGTTTGCGATTGAGACTGCAAAGTCTAGGGGCTATGAAAAAGGTTTTCATGAAGGCCGAAAGGTCGGAATAGAGAAGACCAAGGAGAAACGCGTCAAGGAAGTTTGCCGATGTGAAAATCGTGGATTTAAGCACGGTTGGATCAAGGCACTTCAGGAAGCTGAGGCTCTCCGGGCAGCAGGTGTGAATTCGGCGTCGCCACTGTACCAGCGAGATGATTTCCCCTTTTCCGCTTTCGAAGTTGAGAAGAGTGATGATGAGGGAGCTGCCGAATAAAAGCAGACTTTGTAATGATCATATGTAGATTGAGTGCGAATTATGTATTTATTTTCTAAATTAATAAGACGTTTTGTTTCAAATGTTAGCGTATTTCAACTTGTATTAATACACTTTGTGCGAATCAATCGATTTAAGAACTCACTTCGTTTTGAATGCTTGCATGTGCCAACTTATGTTTATACGGCTTGTGCCAGTTGATCAATTTAATGAAACATTTTTGAATGCTTGAAATCAATTTAATGAAACATCTCTGAATTCTTGAATATTTCAATTGTCACCGCGTGTTGTAACAGTTTGCGAGGCGCTCCGAATCCGGAGTTTTTATTTGGCCCAAACGAGACCACGGACGGGGCTCCGTATTCGAAGGCTTGTCTTGGCTAATCGAGATATCCACAAAGGGCGCTCCGAATCTAGAGTCTTATTCGGCCCAAACGTGACCTGCACGAATGGGACTCCGAATTCGGAGGCTTTTTGTCTTGGCCAATCGCGATATGCACGAAGGGCGCTCCGAATCCGAAGTCTTATTCGGCTTAAACGTGACCTGCACGGATGGGGCTCCAAATTCGGAGGCTTATTCGGCCCAAACGTGACCTGCACGGATGGGGCTCCGAATTCGGAGGCTTTTTGTCTTGGCCAATCGTGACATGCACGAAGGGCGCTCCGAATCCGGAGTCTTATTCGGCCTAAACGTGACCTGCACGGGTGGGGCTCCGAATTCGGAGGCTTATTCGGCCCAAACGTGACCTGCACGGATGGGGCTCCGAATTCGGAGGCTTTTTGTCTTGGCCAATCGTGACATGCACGAAGGGCGCTTCGAATCCGGAGTATTATTTGGCGCAAACGTGACCTGCACGGGTGGGGCTCCGAATTCGGAGGCTTTTTGTCTTAGCCAATCGTGACATGCACGAAGGGCGCTCCGAATCCGGAGTCTTATTCGGCCCAAACGTGACCTGCACGGGTGGGGCTCCGAATTCAGAGGCTTTTTGTCTTGGCCAATCGCGACATGCACGAAGGGCGCTCTGAATCCGGAGTCTTATTCGGCCTAAACGTGACCTGCATGGATGGGGCTCCGAATTCGGAGGCTTTTTGTCTTGGCCAATCGTGACATGCACGAAGGGCGCTCCGAATCCGGAGTCTTAATCGGCCCAAACGTGACCTGCACGGATGGGGCTCCGAATTCGGAGGCTTTTTCGGCCCAAACATGACCTGCACGGATGGGGCTCCGAATTCAGAGGCTTTTTGTCTTGGCCAATCGCGACATGCACGAAGGGCGCTCCGAATCCGGAGTCTTATTCGGCCCAAATGTGACCTGCACGGATGGGGCTCCAAATTCGGAGGCTTTTTGTCTTGGCCAATCGTGACATGCACGAAGGACGCTCCGAATCCGGAGTCTTATTCGGCCCAAACGTGACCTGCACGGATGGGGCTCTGAATTCGGAGGCTTTTTGTCTTGGCCAATTGTGACATGCACGAAGGGCGCTCCGAATCCAGAGTCTTATTCGGCCCAAACGTGACCTGCACGGATGGGGCTTCGAATTCGGAGGCTTTAATCGGAGGACTTGAACTGAGTTACACAATGAGAGAGAACAAAACTTTGCATTGCAAAAGTGAAATCTGTACATGGCGGATCATTCAAAATAAATATCATGCCCTACAGGTTGGGTCTAATGATAGAATTTACGCAAATGCGAGGAGTTCCAAGCGTGTGGCAGACTCTTGCCAAACATGTCCTTGCGCCGATAAGCCCCCGTCCCCGCGACTGAGTCGATCTGGTAGGGGCCGTCCCAGTTAGGACCTAACTTTCCGTTAGCCGGCTTCCTAGCAGCTGGAAGTACTTTCTTTAGGACCAATTCGCCTGGTACATATCGGCGTAGCTGAATGCGTTGGTTATACGACTTAGCAAGCTGCTGTTGGTACCGTGCCATGGCGGCAAGGGCACGGTCTCTTCGTTCTTCAATCAGAGTCAAATCCAAAGCCAGCATCATATCATTTCGGCCCATATCAAAAACCTTTGATTTCAAGGTTGGGAGGCCGATCTCCAAGGGGATAATTGCCTGTGTTCCGAAGCACAAAGTGAACGGCGTTTCCCCGGTGGACCGTCTCGGTGTTGTGTGATGAGCCCATAATACACTCGGCAGTTTTTCAACCCATCGCCCTTTCGCCTTCTCCAGCCTCTTTTTGAAGCCGTCTAAAATGGTTTTATTGGAGGCTTCAGCTTGGCCATTACTCTGTGGATAAGCCGGGGTGGAGAAGTAGGGCCGAATACCATACTTGTTGCAAAGCTCCCAGTAGACTCCGCAATCAAAGTGGGTGCCGTTGTTTGATATAAGTGCTTTGGGAATGTCGAACTGCGTTATGATATTTCTCCATACAAAACGCTTTACGTCGGTATCTCGGATGTGCGTTAGTGCCTCCGCTTCTACCCATTTCGTGAAATAATCAGTCCCGACAATCAGAAATCGCTTGTTACCGGGGGCACGAGGCAGCTGTCCGACGATGTCAAGTCCCCATTGAGCGAACGGCCAAGGGCTGGTTATGGAGCTTAACTCTTCAGCAAGCAGGTGAATCAGAGGAGAGAACTTCTGGCACCGTTCGCACTTTTTCGCGTAACACTCGGCATCGGCTCTCATTGTCGGCCAGTAATACCCTTTTGTTACAGCTCGATGAGCCAAAGAGCGCCCGCCATAATGTGCACCACAACTGCCTTCATGTATTTCAGTCAGAAGCTCTTCGACTTTGTCCGGATGCACGCATTCCCGGTATGGACCAGAAAGGGATTTTTTATCAAGCTTTCCTTGCGGATCCAAGTAGTATTGCAGGGCTTTGTTTCGCAGCTTGTGCGCTTCTTTCTTGTCTGCTGGGAGCTGTTCGGAAGATAGGAATGCAGCAATGGGGTCCATCTAACTCGGTCCTGACTCTATGACATTGACCTGGACTTCCTTCGAAGGGCCAATGCTCGGCTTCGGGATGAAACCTACTTCGATGGTCCGTTTAATCTCTGAGTTAATGGCAGAGGCTAGGCAAGCCAGGGCATCTGCATGTGTGTTCTGATCACGTGTTATTTGATTCAATTCATGATGGTCAAATTTTGCCAGCAAGGAGTTAGCCGTTTTCATATAAGCCACCATATGGTCATTTTTGGCCGCATACTTCCTCTTTAGCTGATTGATCACCAGTTTTGAATCGCAAAATACAAGCAAACGCCGAGCACCTAGAAGATGTGCATTCCGCAAACCGGTTAGAAGGGCTTTGTATTCGGCCTCGTTATTTGATGCTTCGAAGCTGAGTTTGACGGCCTGCTCAATTATTGAGCCGTCGGGAGCCATGATCACTACTCCGGCTCCGCTGCCCCGTTGATTGGATGACCCGTCACAATACAGCTGCCAAATGTCCCCCACATAAATTCTCCAATTTGGCTTGGGTTGAGTTTGGTCGGTCTTGAAGTCGGCAACACCCCCCCGTGAATTCGGCTACAAAATCAGCAAGCACTTGCCCCTTGATTGAAGTTCTAGGCAGAAATTAAATATCGTACTGGCCGAGTTCGAGGGCCTATTTCGAAACGCGCCCTGATGCTTCTGCACTACGTAGTACTGATCGGAGGGGGTAATCTGTTAGTACCTCGATGCTATGCCCCTGGAAGTAATGCATTAGTTTTCTTGTCGCCATGACTAGGGCTAGGATGAGTTTTTCCAGTGGAAGGTAACGGGTTTCGGCGTCAACCATTGCCTTGCTCACATAATACACTGGTCCCTGCTCTCCAAGCTCTTCCTTCAACAATACGGCACTGACAGCCCGGTCGGAGACGGCTAGATATAAAATGAGCGGGTCGCCTGCCGATGGTGTTGTCAAAAGTGGAATAGATCGGAGATAAGCCTTCAGACCGTTAAAAGCGGCTTTGCACTCGGAGGTCCATTCAAAAGCTTTACCCTGCCGTAGTGTCTGAAAGAATTGTCGGCAGTGGTTCGTGGAGCGACTGATGAACCTATTGAGTGCGGTGGCCATCCCCATCAACTTCTGAACCTCCTTGACCGATCGAGGGGAGCCGAGTTCCAGGATTGCGGTGATTTGCCTCGGATTGGCTTTGATTCCTCGGTGGTTGACAATGTAACCTAAGAATTTGCCAGAGCCGATCCCAAACACACATTTGGAAGCGTTCAACTTCATTCTGTATTTGCGTAAAATGCCGAATGTCTCTTCCAGATCGGCAAGATGAGTTCGCTCTTCTTTGGACTTGACCACCATATCGTCAATGTAAACTTCCATAGTGTGGCCAAGTTGCTCCTTGAACATGGTAGTGACTAGTCTTTGGTAAGTTGCCTCTGCATTCTTCAGCCCAAAAGGCATAACCTTATAGCAATAGATTCCTCTTGGGGTGAGGAATGCAGTTTTGTCTTAGTCCTCCGGATGCATAGCAATTTGATGGTAGCCTCTATAGGCATCAAGGAAGCTCATACGCTGGTGACGTGCCGTAGCATCTATAAGTTGGTCAATTCTGGGTAGGGGAAAACAATCCTTGGGGCAAGCTTTGTTTAGGTCGGTGAAATCAACGCAGACACGCCAAGTCCCATTTTTTTCTTCACAACCACAGTATTCGAGAGCCACGTAGGGTAGGTTACTTTCCTGATAGCTCCGGCGTCAAGCAATCGGTCAACCTCTTCAACAACGGCGGCAGTGTGCTCTGCGGCTGACCGCTGGCTTTTCTGTATAATCGGCTTACATTTGGGGTCGACATTCAAACGATGCTGAGAGACAGATGGATCTACCCTCGACATCTCATACGGCGACCAGGCAAATACGTCAAGGTTGCCGAGTAAGAAGGTAATTAGCTGCTGTCTGTCGACTTCGTTCAGGGAGGCACCGATCATGAAGAACCTGTCAGGATTCCCGGCAATTTCAACTCGATCCAGGGTTTCCGTGGCCTTTTCGCTTGGAAGCCGTCCAACATTGTCAACTCTCTCTCTCGATCCGGCACCTCAATAGAATTCACTTCCAGCTCTCTTCGTATCTTTGCGGCAAGGAGATAACATGCTTGTGCCAATTTCTGTGAACTTCGAATTTGTTCAACGCCTCGTTCAGTAGGGAAACAGAGCAATTGATGATAGGTGCTTGGCACGGCCTGTATGGTGTGCAGCCAAGTTTGGCCCATGATAAGGTTATACTGCGAGGGCAGCTTGACGACCAAGAATTCCACATCCACTGTTCGTGAGCCTGCTTGAACTGGTAGCGTGATTTTGCCCCAATGGGTACTCTGGATTGGCGTTGAAGCCGAATAATGGATAAGGAGCTGGAGAAAGATCCGATTTGGTGAAGTCGAGTTTGGTGAATGTCTTGTAATACATAACTTCCAATATGCTCCCAGGATCAATGAGTACGCGCTCAACGGTGAATTGGTTTACGCGTAACTCGATTATCAAAGGATCGATGTGAGGAAGTGTCACTCCGGCCAAATCTGAATCATCAAAGGCAATGCTTGCAGCTTCATGGGGCCGTTTAGCCGGGGTGAGTTGATTTTGGGGGTTGGGACGTGACTGAATCGTATGCACCGCGGATGCCGCTGGTAGGCTGTATATCATGTGGATCATGCCGAGTGGAGGTGAATCCTGTCTTAAGGCTATTGTTTTGGTGGAGTTGCCTTTTCGGACGTACTGTTGTAGCTGACCATCTTGTACCAATTCCTCCAAGTGATCCTTCAATGCATAACAACTCTCAGTATCATGGCCGTGGTCTTTGTGATACTCACACCACCTATCTCGTCGTCTCGTGTCGGGAGGTCCCACCATTTTGGGTGGCTATTGGAAGAATGGAAGATGTTGGACTTTAGACATAACCATGCTGATTGGCTTTGACAACTCCGTATACTTCTTGTCTGCGCGCCTTGTGCGCCTGCTATCTACTTGAAGTTGTTCGCTAGCTTGGTGGGAACATTGGTCGTTTGATCGGCGTGAATCCCGTCTCTTTTCTCGTTTAGCCTGATGTCGTGGTTCGGGACTCCGAGGTGACACAGAGTTTACCGGCTGAACAATTTCAGGATGGGTCGTCTTGTCGGCCTTGTTCCCGGCTTTAACCCGCAAGGCATCGTCTTCCACTTTGCAGTATTCCTCAACTTTCTTCATCAAGGACCAGACTGTTTTGGGGGGGCCTTCTAGTCAAGGAACTGCGAAGAGCACTGTCAGGATGCAAACCCATTTTAGAGGCGATGATGGCCATGGAGTCGTTGCAAGCGTCATCAACAAGATTAAAGCATTCCCAATAGCGTGCCGAATACGCTCTTAGTGTTTCTCCTAGCTGGATCTGCATTGCCCAGAAAGAGTCGGCTTGTTTCGGCTGGACCTCGTTGGTGATGAATCTTGCCCTGAAGTATTTTTGTAATTGATGGAAACTCTTAATCGACGCCGGCTCCAACTTATAATACCATCTGACTGCCAAAGGTCTCAACTGCTCGGAAATATTCTGCACACGAGAGTTTCGTTGTTTGCATGCAACATCATGGCTTGCTTATAGTGACGGATATGATTCGTGGGATCCGATTTCCCGTCATACAAGGTGAACGACGGGGCTTTGAACTTCTTGGGTAGTACTGCCTTTGCGATCTGTCGCACAAAGGGATCATGCTGGTCCTCCTCGTCTGAACCATTTCATCTTCGCTTATGCCTTATACGTGGACTCTCTTCAGAGGAACTGGTAGTTTCGGGTCGTCCCTTCTTCTTGGGCTCCGGGGATAATGAGTTAGAGTCGCTGTCAGTGTCTTGTTATCGGGCTCGAGGTCGTCGACCATCTACCCTCAGAGGTCATTCCGGACCTTGGCATACAGCTTGTTTGGACTTCGCCACTTCCAAGGCCAAATCCTGACGGAGACGTTCGTTCTCAGCGATCATGTTCTCCAACCTCTGTTCGTTTTGCTTTGCTTGTTCCATGATCGCTTGCATTGTCTCATGCGCTGAAGTCGAGGGTGAGTCGAAGTTCAAGGTGTGTCTTGTGGCGATAGTCTCTGGTCCCAGCATGTTTGTTGGGGTGAGATCATCTCTCGGTGTAGTTTTGTCAGCGATTATCAGAGGATCTTCCGTT
The DNA here is from genome assembly GCA_036172215.1 of Camellia granthamiana. NCBI lineage: Eukaryota > Viridiplantae > Streptophyta > Magnoliopsida > Ericales > Theaceae > Camellia > Camellia granthamiana. Next base: position 28,918,790 of record CM069910.1, on the reverse strand, counting down.
GCGCCCGCCATGGATGTAGTTGAGTATTCCCACAGACGGCGCCAATTGTGGTGAAGGTAGTTTGGAAATACTCTTTGGATCCAATGGGACGCTCGAGATCCTCAGCTGGTAGCCTAAAAAAGAATGAACACTCCGATCGGGGGTGCTGGAATTAGCACTCTGACGGATAAGTCAGTGTATGCTGTCTAGATTATGTGTTTTTTAAGTTAAGCGTACTAATTCTCACATACCTCTTCTTGTTCGTCGTTCTTCTATTTATATACGCTCCTGGTCTTCTAGGTAGGGCCCGCTCTTGATCTGTCATGTACTTATGCACTCGGCCCCCCCATTATGCCGTATTCTAACTTTTAATCGGCCCCCTGCTCAACTTATTCGGCATCTGAAACGTCAGGGGCGGGGCTGAGTGCATACTATACATCGATTGGGAAAATATACACTGCCTATCTGCGTCTGCTTTTATTCGGCTACCACAGTATGAAACTTAAAGCAACACATTGGGTATGGAGATCCAAGTTTTGTATTGGGGAGCACCAAATGATGAAAACATAAAACAAAGAATAGTAGTACCTTGGTTTTCTCTTGCCTTAGTTAAAAATTATGTAAGCCTATGAGTAGCAAAATGCAAATGAGAAAATTTTGAGCAATGCTACATGCATAGAATAAATGTAGAAAATTAGAGCAATACTACATACACAGAATAAATACACAAAAGCATTAATGTGTGTGTTCGATTCATTTTAGAAATGGTCCCCACCATACAAGATTTGAATATGGACCAACAATTAAATTTTTGCGCAATTTTCTGTGCACATATCTTTTCTGAAAAATTATTATGCAAACATATTCAGAAAAGAAAAAAAAATTAATTGCAACTTCTTTGTAATTTATTTATTTTTTTTCTCGAGTGTGTATTTTACATGAATGATTACATAGGTCCTTCCTTTCTTCCTATATAGGAAAATGTGATGGTGTGAAAACTCAGTTGTATAGTTGCGTATAAATAATACCAGATCTATTCATATTTTTTTATTAATCTTCAATCCACTACCACTGGTAGAATTTAATAAAAAAATTTGTGCCTAGAGCCAAAATATTAATTACCATTTGATCGCCTAGCTAGGCCGATGCAAGTAACTCAAAAGCTCAAATTGGTTTTGTGGTAGTTCAATTTTGAATAAGAAAATAAGCTTGCAATTTTCAATCCCTTATGTAATTCTTACATTACAACTAAATAATGATGGAATAGGAGGTGATCACACCATAACACGGTGCATCCTCCTGTGTCCAATTGGTCCTCTTGGAGTGGTGACAAACCTCTCATGTGGGAACTTGTTTGGTTGTTACAGTTTCATTTCAATTTGAATTCTATTGGATAAAACACTTGGAAAAGAGTTGCATCCTATTCTATCACACAACAACTCTAAAAAATAGTTGTGTTTCTGACAAACGGGTGTGTGGGCATTTAAACGGGATGCCTCGGTGAGTTATTTATATCACAAACAGAAATGCCAGGTGCACAGAATTAGAAGACAGAACAGTGTTCTAGCGTTTATGTATCACAAATTTCCTCCACTCTCAGATGAGTTTCTGCATGCAACATACACCTTTGCGGGATTGTGGAGCCTTTAAAAAATGAAAACACAGATAATTGTGAAGCAAATTTCAAATTATTGCAGAGTAGCCTACGGTTAATGCATGTTTCCAGGCATATATACTACTTCTAACTATATGGCCATTGCACAAGTATAGGGCTCGAGAGGTATGGCTTGATAAGGGTTCAACAAAAGAAACATCATTTGGGTAAGCTCAAATGTTTAATTCTCCTTTTCTTTATTTATTTATTTTATTTTTCTGTATCAGGCTGTTTTTCAATTGGGGGTTCTAATTTATAAAATTAATGAGCCCAAAGTTAATGAGGATATTTGGGACGTAATTACACAAAAGGGATGGAATGAATCCAATAAAATATATTTTAATAAATGCCAAAAAAAAAAAAAACTTAAGCCAGCTTTTGATAGGATAGGCATGGTGAAGCTCGATGCTTGAAGCGGAGTGACCTTATCAATACAATAGCAGATGCTTTGCCACTACATACAATACATTTTGGGTGCCAGATAATAGGCGTTAAGCTGGATCCTTTAACTTCCAATCCAATTCTCCAACTGCTTGACGGCAGGTGTATTGTTGCCAAGGTAATTAATTAATGTTCATCATCGATCTTTACTTCGTTGCTTTTATATGGCGATTGTGTACAATAACTTACTCTGTAACCAATTTATTATGCATGCACATGTACATGATCAGCATTATGATCCATCTATTAAGTTATTGAAAATTGTGTTGTAGTGCAAACACGCATAGCTAGCCCTTTCATTTTATCTATGTCCTCCAAAGCTTGAATTGAGGAAAGACCTTTAAAGATCATTGAAATTAGTTTCCTGTGTGTTTGAGGTTGGAATCATTTCCTTTACAATACTTAGTAACATCAATTTCTAACTTCATGCGACATGGGAGATGTCTCTTCCTCATAAAATCAAACAAATAATGTTGTAATATATATATATATATGTATATACATTTGATAGCAAGAAAATTGCAAATTACTTGCATATATAGCTGCTTATTGGGGTATGAAGAACTCTTTAGAAAACATGTGTGTTCCTAGCTTGTTTAGGTTGCTACTTGTACCCAGATCGACAAAAAAAGAGCTATTATTACATAATTTTAACAACGTCATCCATGCAGAATGTAATCTTGTGCCTTAGTCAATAAAGGCATTTGAGTAATAGACTGGAGATCGTCAAAACAATCAGGTATTTGTATTCATACACCGAAATACACATACAAGCTTGAAGGCTTCATTTGGTTTGTGATAAATCGATTGAATCAATCTCTATTCATTATTCAACCCAACCATTTGAATAAATTTAGGCTCAAAGCTTGAGAACCTTTTTAAAGAGCAAGAGAAGCATATCTCAAACACAAGAGATAAACTTTTACGCTGTGTTTGGTCGGAGGATTTGGAAAAAGGAAAGGGAAATGGAAAGAGAAAAGTAAGGTGAAATATGAATAAAATATATTTACATTTCACCTAGTTTCAACACCTTTTCACTTTCAGTTTCCAAATTTCTTCCCAAATCCCTTAGCCAAACACAACATAAAGAGGGAAAATATGAATTGTGTAAGCAAATGTTTTAAATCACTTAACCCCAAGGGGTTTGACTTAGTGGATGAAGAAAGCAACCAAAGGGCTTACCACCCAAGATGTCACAAGTTCAAAACCCACGAAGGCCAAACTTCCAAACGTTGAGGCCATTGGAGGTTTGCTCGGTTGTTTACTTCAAGGCCCTGGGATTTAGTCGAGGTATGCATAAACTGGCCTGGACACCTGGTTATCAAAAAAAAAAAAAAAAAAAAAAAAAAATTGTTTAAATCACTTTATTTCTCATGCACACTCTTTGCTTTTATAAATAAATTGCCTGGTCCATTAATTCGTCAGGTGCACCTAACAAATCAAACATGTGAATTTGACTTATCATATCAGCTAATTTTAGTTTTAAGAAGATAAAACACTAATATTGACAATAGTGAACTAAAAACAATTTGAGAGGAAAGTACTAATCTTGCAGGTTTTGATTGGATGTGATGGAGCAAATTCAGTGGTAGCTGACTTCCTCGAGTTAAAACCCCCAAAAGCATTTCCCCTGTCTGCTGTGAGAGGTTTGACAAAGTATCCAAGTGGTCATACATTTGCCCATGAATTTTGTCCGAATGAGGAGGAACAACATTATGGTAGGAAGAGTTCCAATTGATGATAAGTCAGTCAACTGGATGGTGGGTCAACAATCCACTCCTAAAGGTAATAGTAGTTTCTAATACATTTGATTTAATCTGCTAGTTGCTGTCTCTGTGTGCTTATAAATAGCATAGGATGTGCACATGAGCATAGGATGTGCACATGTGCACAGGTCAGTCTACGGGCGGTATGCTCTTTCTTTTTTTGTTTTCTGTTTTTATGTTGTTTACCTGCACATGAACAGATGCCAGGGCTTTACAAAATCCAGACCTTATTAGACAATCAACCCTACCCTTAATTGATGGTTTCCCACCTGAAATTCAACAAATGATCGAAGACAGTGTGACGTAGAATCATTGTCTCTCACGCACGTGAGATATCATGCTCCATGGGACTTACTATTGGGAAAATTTCGAAAAGGAACTGTAACAGTAGCCGGGGATGCAATGCATGTTATGGGTCCATTCCTTGGACAAGGTGGTTCGGCAGGTTTGGAAGATGCTATTGTTCTCGCTAGATGTTTGTATCAGAAACTTAGTGAAGTCGATCAAATCCAAAGCCGAAGTCAGATGATGATGATAAAGTTGGAGAAGCAATGGATCAGTATGTGAAAGAGCGGAGGATGCGGGTGGTGCGATTGTCGATGCAAACTTATCTCACTGGTTTGCTAGTGGGGACCTTCATCAATGTTGGTGAAATTGGCTAGTATTGTTTTGATGGTTATTTTCTTTCGTAACCAAAATGATCATACTAGGTATGATTGTGGTCTGTTGTGATGTAGAAACTTTGCCATATAAATTGTTTTTGTTGTTGTTTCTATTGCTGTTACTCTACTAAGTCCTTATTTATGTATGTATTATGAAATCATTATTCTACATTTAATTAAGTATTGCTGCAAATGTTTTGCTATATTTAGATGTTTTCTTGAAATGATTTGAGATCTAAATTTCTTGAGCCTTTTGTATGGTTAAAGGCATTTTCCTCAAAATGTGCTTTTTTCGTATTCTAATTTTTAAATTGTTTCATTTGGTTGGTTTTTCATTGTTTTTATGGGGTTTCTATTTTTTGTGTTCTAATTTTTCTAATTGTAGTATTAAGTTGGTTTCTAATGTTCATTTTAGGCTTCTTTTGACAAGTGGATAAAAAGTCACCTTTTGACTTTTAATTTATTTTGAATCACATCACCTCTTTATTTGTTTACACATTTTTTTCAAAAAAAGTCAAAAAGTCAGTTTTTAATTTACTTCCCAAAACAAGCCTTAGTGTGTTTTTGTAATTTTTTTTGGAAGAATTTTTTTTAAGGTCCATGATATTAAGATTTTATGAGATAAAAGACTTACAATATTTTTATAATAGTTGAGATCCCTCAACATTTTTACAGAAAAAATTTGACAGTGAAATTTCATTGAGGAATCCTAGCTAATAAAAAAAATATATTAGACATCTTCTACCACCCAAAGTTGAAGTGTGTTTCATTAATTTTTTTATTTTTCTTTTCCAAATTGAGATTTTTTTTTTGTTTTTTTGATACAAAAATTCACTTTCGTTATTTTTATATCATTATGGTATTATTATGTTTCCTCTTCTTTAATAGGGAAAGGAGGTGGTTTTTATCATTTTTTCTAATGTTTTAGGGTTTTTTATTTATTTATTTTGTATTCTAATATTTAATTTAGCTGGTATTTTGTTATTTTTATTAGGGGTGTAACTCGGGCTGGTCCGGTCGGGTTGGGAGGTTGTCCAAACCTAGCCCAAGTTGTGTTGAGACCTACCCAAGCCCGAATTGTAACCTGATGTTGTCTGCCCAAGCCCGACCCGAGTTAAACCCGAATTGTCCGAGTTGCCCGAATTGCCCGAGTTGTAAATGAATTTTAGTTTTTTTTTTTTTTTTTTTTTTTTTTTTTTTTTTTGCAGCTACATTATTAAATTATTAAAATTTGACTTTATTTACAATTTTTTATTTATTTATAGAAAATCATTAATGCTATCAAAATAAATAATTTATATAATGTAAGAGAGATGTCACTATAGTAGTCCTTACAATTTATAAGTGAAAATAAAAAGAAAAAAAAAGTAAGATTTTATGTTATTTGTATATATAATATATATTTAATATGATTTAATAATATAAATTATTTTAATATCATGTAATGGCTAATAATTTATATGTATATTTAATATTTTTATATATCTATATATATAATTCGAGCTTCGGGTTGCTCGGGTTATTTGACGTCTTTGCCTAAGCCCGCCCAAATTTAATTCGGACTTCTGAATTTTTGCCCAAGCCCGTACCGAATTTGAAAATATTTTCTCCAAGCCTTAAAAAAATTCGGACTGGGCTCGGATTGCTCGGGTTGAGCCCGCCCAAGTTGAGCCCGCCCAAGTTGCACCCTTAATTTTTATGGATTGTTTCCAAATGTTAATTCAATTGTTTTTAGTTTTAATTCAGCTTGTTTTCGTAATGTTTTAGTTGTTTCATGTTTTTTTTATTCTAATTTTTAAATTATTAAAATTTTGATTTTTTTAATTAAAGACAAAAATAAATAGAAATAACCAAACTATAGGGGAAAAAAAAAAACTCTTCAAAGCAATCTTTAGCTTCCAATTGTGCGAATAATCTGGGAAATTAGGATTTTTCACTTTTTGGATTTTTTTATTTGTGTAACTTTTATTATAAAAGTTATAACTTCCTTTATGATACATATTTTTAAAATTAATACTTTATATATTGATCCCTCGAGCGATAGGTCAAATTCATGTCACGTATATAGGTTTTCAATTGCCAATTGACAATTGAATAATAATTATAAAAAGGGAAGGGATGCCTCGGGGTAAAGTTAACCATAAAAAATCATTATATCAAATCAAATCAAATCTTATTAAATGGGTCGGCTACATAAATTTTTGTTTTTCATTCAACTCCAGCAATAGCTATTTAGTTAGTCAAATTAAAAAGAATCATTTATCTATTCACTACACATCTATTCTCTCTCAACTTATTTTTTTCGTGCTACTCCCACCTATTCACAAATATATTCATTTCTAATTTTATCTTTTCTAATCTTACCATACATCTATCTTAATATGCTCATTTCAACCACATCTTAGAAAACTATTAATAGTCGAAAAATATTATATGATATTATTAATATATAAAAATCATGAAATACATTAAGTTATTTTGTGCTTCTCAAGTTATTATTGTCAATTAAATTTTTTGTTAGGTCATCGATTAAGAACACAATGCAATGATATTACATAGATAATATTCGTGACTACTGAATAAGAGGATAATAGTATTATTTTATATACAGACAGTGATATTAAAAAAAAAAAAAAAAGTAATAAAAATAATAAAAAAAACGGATGATAGATAATATTTTATTTTAGGGTAAATTATACTTTGCCTTTTTTATATTTGTTCACTTTCTCACTTTGGCAATTAAAGTTTATTTTTTCTCACTTTCAAACTAAAACTAATTTCTTTCCAAAATTATACAGAAAATACCATGATAACTATCACATAATATAAAAATATATATTTTTATATTAGAGTTTAAGTTTATATTAAAATGTAAGTTATATATAATAAAATATTTTTATACCACATGATTGTTAATGTGTCAATTTTTGTTTAATTTTTAACAGAAATTAGTTTAGAAGTAAACTGGAAAAACTTGAAACATAAACGACCAAATTGAAAAAAAATAAACTTTACAAGCCAAAGTAGGAAAGTGATCAAATATAAAGGGCGCAAAGTGTAATTTACCCTTTATTTTATTGCATAATTCCCGTTAAAGGTAATTTTCTAGTGTATAATGTACATTGTATATAACTCTACACAAAATTACGTAAGTTTTTACGAATTTGCATAAGTAATCTTACACAAATATGTAAGTTGAACACAAATTCGCGTAAGTTTGTAAAACTTATATGATTACGAGAATTTGTATTTAACTTGCCCATTTTTGTAAAATCACATATAATTTTATTTAGAGTTACATATTGTATACATTACACACTAATTTTTTTTTTCTACTTTCATTAGATCATCTTCAATCCTTCATTAAAATTTGATGAAATTTTTGAAGAAAATGAGCTTCAATCCTCTCATCAAACTTGTATCAAATCAAGAGAGAAATAATTTTTTAATAATTTTTTTATTAAATCAAAGATGAACTAAATCTTTCAACAGATTTCTGATAAGTCTTTTTTCACTTAAATTTGATAAAATTGTTAAAAGATGAAGGATTGGAGCTGATTTTTTTTTAATATTTTATTTTATCAAAATTGATGAAAAATGAACTATAGGATAAGAAAGTAATTTTTTTTTTTTAAAATTGATAAAAAATTAATGAAAGAATTAGAGTAACTTATACAAAGTGAAACTTTTTATTTAAATTTAAAATCAAATTAAATAAAAAATTTAATGGATGCTTGGAGATGGTGTTAGGCCATAACATATCGTTAAAGTCATTTTGTGATGTAAAAGTTGTGGTTCAATTTCTCATTGCAAGCGATGTGATGATGTCATAATGTCGGATCGAGGCTTGTTTTAGCAAGTCGATAAAAAATTATTTTTTGATTTATAATTTATTTTGAGCCACATCATTTTCTTCATTCTTTCATATGTTTTCTTCAAAAATATCAAATATTAATTTTTAACCAATTTCACAAAATATCAGAAGCTTTTTGGTTTTGTTTTGCTACCACATGCCAATTGAAAATCAGCAATACAAGCCAATTGGCAAGAGCAACTATTATGTCAAGTCAAGCTTTGTAAGCAATACAAGACCAGCTTATGTCAACTCTCATGTCAAGACCAGCTTTGTATACTTAACTCTTATGTCAAATCAAGCTTTGTATACTTAAAGGTTACGTTGCGGACTCACGTACAATATATAAATATATACACATATATATCTTCTCAAAAAGGGTGATTCACTTGAGTTGGGAAACAACTTTTCTATCAATTTTTTGAAGCATAAGTTAAGTTTACAGTATAAGTGTTTTGTGGGGGTGAGAGAGAGTGACAGTTAAAATTAAGGTATGCTAGTGTAAAGGGTTATTCAAATTGCTGTGTGAGTACGGCAACATCACCCAATATTTGGGTAACCCATCTGTGTTTCCATACATATATGTGTTTTCCATGCAGATGGCTAGTCAAATTACAAACGTTTTTCAAAGATTTTGTTTTATGGTAATGTTTTTTATATAAAAAATTTAAAAATTTTAAAAAATTTGCTTTCTTGAGCGTGCAAAGGCTCCTGGAGTTGTAGTTGAAGCCATAGCTCCTCATCGCCCGGCAGCCTCATTATCTCCAACACCAGCCATTTCTCCTCATTCCCCGCCCCTCACCTCCTCTGACGCTACCTCTCTACCCTTCAGCCCTCTTTTTTGGTTTCGTTCTGGATCTAAACAGAAAAAGCTTCACTTGTGTTGGAAGAGGAAATGAGTGAGATAAGTTCGAAACTCCCTTCTTCATCTTCTTACTAGAGCACTTGTAATTGTTTTGTGTTTTGTGATTTGGGATTGGTTTGTGTTCTGGTTCGTTTTGGGGAACAGAGGGCTGGTTGTTTGGTTTTGATTTTGCTTAGTTAAAGCTTCGCCCTCCACCTGTTCGATAAAATGCCCCAGTGAAAATTTTATGGACCAAGGAGGAAATGGAGGCTGGATTTCAGTTGGGAGGCAGCAGAAAGGTGGAGAAGCACAAGGCAAGGAGGTTAATCATGGAATGTATACTGTCTTTGTGGATAATTTACCTACAACAATGGATGCTAAATCTCTGTTCAATCTCTTCACAAAGTTTGGGATAGTGAAGAATGTCTTCATACCTGCCAAAAGAAGGATAGTCACAAACTCAAGATTTGGGTTTGTGAGATTTGATTGCCTTGTAGCAGCAGACATTGCCATCCAGAAAGGAAATGGTCTTTTGGTGGATGATATGGTGTTGGTAGTAAAAAAAGCTACTGTTGTCAAGAATTTCAGAGATGAACAAAGCAGGAGTAGGCCTCAGATCTTCATGAAACATGTTGAAACAAGCAGAAACAGGGTTGAAGCTTCTTTTGCGGGCCAAAGATCTTTTGCTGAGGTACTTAAAGGGGTCTCACCCACTGTGGCTGGGAAAGCAACTTTGAACTTAAAAGTCAATGATGATGGCCATGACTGGCTCTTTGCTAGTGCAATAGTCAGGCTTAAGACTGAATACCCCACTCACTACATTGAAAATGCCCTGAAGGAAAAAGGGGTGGATGAAGTATTGGTCAGAAAAGGGGGAGGACGGGATATAGTTTTAACCTTCAAATCTCAAGAGGAGTTGAAATCTAATATATGCAATATCAAGGAATGGTTCAAGGATTGGATTCAGTCTGTGGTGGAATGGAAGCCAGGAGTTCATATTGAACAAGAGAGATGTGTGTGGTTGAGGTGTCATGGCATACCCTTAAATCTCTGGAATAGGAGCACATTCAACAGCATTGGAAGCCTATGGGGTTCAGTTCTCAATTTGGATGAAGATATTTGTCAACCAAAGGTATTCTCCCATACCAGAATCAGAGTGGTTACATCTTGTATGGAGTTTATAAACAAAACTATAGTTCCATCCCATTCTTGTGTGCGAGGATCTTCTATCAGACTCTAGTAACATGAAGCACAATGGCATGGAAGAAAGCAGTTCCAACGACATTTGTGGCAGTGAAGTGAAAGGAAATGTTTTAGAAGAGTGTTGGAAGGAGAATGAAGAAGATGTTGAGGTGGTAGGAGCCAAAGTTCACAGCCCAAACAGTGGAATGGTGGTAAACACAGTTGTTGAGGAGACAAAATGGGATGTAGGCGTCAACGGAGATAATGAAGCACGTACCAAGGAGGTAGAACAGAGGGAAGGGCCTATTGACTGTCAATCGGGTGAGGAGTCAGCGGATTCTTTGATAGAGGAGTCAGTGCTTAGTCCAAAAAGTCAGGTGCAAGTCTCTATACCTGGAATTATCAGAAGCCTTAGTGGACATAGAGATGGTCTTGGGCAGGGCATCAATCTGGAAATAGATTTGACTCAAGCATTTAGCAAGAACTTAAATGGGAGGGGCACTTTGTGCCTAAATCATCTAGGCTTAGGTAGGCAAACTGCTTCTGTCCAAAAAACCTTGCGAATTGAGAAGAAAAAAAGGAAGAAGGGTCAGTTAGAGGGATTCTCTAGTTTTGCTAGATTTCATGGGCATCAAGCTGCTACTGTTAGCAAGCACAACTCCAAATCTGTCATCTACCGACCAGTAGCAGCTGCAATAGCATTTTCAGATCTGTCTGAGGGTGCTACAGGTCCGATCAATTATTTACTCGAAGAAGCTAAAGCCACTCTTCAATTGGGGAAATCTCTTGGAATCAATTTCAATGGGGAAGATGATGTTGTCCTGAACAAGATTTTTGAGCTAGAGCTGCAGGATAAAGAGAGAATCAACAAAGAGGGGTAGGCCTGTGAAGAAAGGTAGAATTGATTTTTTGGCTTTAAGTATCAAGAGTTGGAAGCAAGATTGTAAGTTAGTGTGGTAAGCTTTGGTAGAGCTAGTCTTTGGGTGGCAACAAGTGTGGGCTTAAGCTAGTGTTGGTTTCTCACCAACATTATGCTTTGTTCCTTTTTTTTCTTTTTTCCTTCTCTTCTTTATTGATGATAGCTCATATGTAATGTATGTTTTCTTCATCAATAAAGTTTTTTTCTTTGCTGATCAAAAAAAAAAAATACTTAAAGGTTACGTTTGTTTACCCGCGTGAGAGTCGGGAGTGGAATAAGATGGTTCATGGCGTATAATGAGAGGTAGGATTGATGCTCCAATGGGGGTTTAGTAAATCCCATTGAATAGCTGGATTAATTTGACTGAATAAGAGGTGAGATTGAATTCAAAAAATTAGAATATAACTAGTGTTTCGTGCAGACGTAAAATAGTATACTTTTTTTTTATCACATGCGTCCTGTTATCTCTGATTTTTTTTTTTTTTAGATTGATTTTATATAAAAATAATTTTATTTTATTTTATTTTATATATAAAAATAATTTAACAATACCCACACTAACAAATATCATCAAAATAAACACACTTTTACTTAACCTCTCACTAATAATTCTCATACTAACCACCCTTCACTAACAATCCTATCCAACCTAATCCGTCAAACAAATGTGACTAAAAAATTAGCGGATTGCTTACGTATCTACATTTTTAAAAATAATATAATCTGTATTATTTAAATGACAAGTGTCTTCTTTATCAAACTTATAATGTTGATTTTGAATTTCATTCTCATCTTATGTGCATCTCGACTAATATTAGGACTCACACAAAGCGCCCCCTCCACGTGAGTTGGGCAATTCTCGAGAAGAACTTGCGGGCGGAGCCGCAAAGAGCATATTACTCTTAATAGGAGTTAAACTTGGGATCTAGAAGAAACACACTCTTAGAGTCCAAGTTGTACCCATTAGGACAACCCTTTAAGAGTTATAATATATATAGTTAAAAAAATATTTAAATCTTATTCCCCGAAATTTTTTTTGAATTAAATATATTGTTAAAACAATGGCAAAATTAAATTTTATCTCAAAATACTAATAATTACAATTGCAAAGTTAAATTACTTTAATAATTACAATAACATTTTATTCATCTAAAAAAAGAAAAAAAAAACAAAAAATTAACTTCAATACTCATCTAGATTAGTGAGAGAAATAATTGGCATAACATATATAAGTGCACTTATTTAGACAAATCCACTTATTTGGGTCATATCACCTGTAGACACCCCATTTTTGACCGCCTTTAAGACTTGGACGCGACTGATGGTTTTGGAAGATGTGCAGGGCAAAGGTTCAATTTCTTCGGCAAAGAGAGAGTCAAATCTCAACTTCATACCCCTGTTCTAGACCAAAACAACCTTGATCAAAAGATTTTAGTCTTAAAACCCTCTCTTTCAAAACGTTTTTGAAATAAAGTTTTTACGATGTTCCGAGGCTCGCATTTTGTCAAATGTTGCGCTTTTCGGTAAACCGAGCAAGGACAAAGTGGAAATGAACGAAAGAGAGATGAAATCTTTGAAAAATCTTTCAAAACACCTTACTTAGGGGTTTGGAGTTGAAGAAAAGAGAAGAGAAAGGAAAACTAGTTTGGGAGAAGTTCGGCATGAATCCGGGTAGGACCGAATCTGCGCGGCTTCACCGAAACGGGCATAACTCCTTGCACAGGAGGAATTTTAATGCGAGGTTGGCGCCGTTGGAAAGCTAACTTCCGGGGCTTCAATATGGCCACATGGAGAACAAGCAAATCAGATGGCCGACCAGCTTTTTTGGGTCAAGAATGGTTCAGCATGAATTTGGAAGGAGAGAAAACATCTGCGCGGCTTCGCCGAAACGGGCATAACTCTTTTGCACAGGAGGAATTTTGATGCAAGGTTGGTGCCATTGGAAAGTAGACTTCCGGGGCTTTATTTTACACTCAAGAATCTCCTAAGGAAAAGTTCGGGTGGGGGAGATATGGTTGGTTGAAGTCCGTTTGAACCGAATCTGCGCGGCTTCACCAAAACTGGCATAACTTTTTCCACAAGAGGAATTTTAATGCAAGGTTTGCGGAATTGGAAAGCTAACTTCAAGGGCTACATGGCCGGCCAGCTTTAGGGCTTGAACCTTTTGACCCCTAGCAGGCCGGCCAGAAAATGTGGCAGGCCGGCCACCTACCTTGTTGGATGACCACTTTGGCCCTTTTGTGCTGGCCGGCCATTTTTGCCCTCCTGAGTGTGTTCCAGCTGTGCCAGCTATTCTGCATTTGACCCTCTGTCCGAGGGTCTCTTCTTTTAGGGGGAAATTTGAATTTGTTTTTCCCCCCTTTTCTTGCCCCTCTCCCTCTTTAAAACCAGCACCCTTAGCTTCATTTTAGGGGTTGAAAAAAAATCATTTGGGAGCTTTGCATACAAACCTCCATCTCTCTCTATTCCAAGCTCCAAAACCCTAGCTTCTTGGCCATTTTATACACCAACCCATAACACCACACCTCCACACTCCATTCCAGCCCCTTAGAGGTTATTTGCAGAGGGTGGAAGCTCATTTCCTTGGACCAAAAGTTGCTGGAAAGTTGTGCTACAAGGGTAAGCTCCTATTTTCCCTTTTCTTGCACTATCTTGTTCTATATCTTAGTCCCTTTTGCTTACATTTTTGGGCTCCGACCCAAACTGAAAATAGTCCTATTTTGAGCTCCTCTCCATGTTTGATCAAGGACCTCTTGCTGTTTGAGGTCTCCTACTACCTCTTGTCTCTTTATCCCTCTTTTAGGCCTATTTTTGCATGATATTTTAGGCTTATTTGTGAGCTGTTTTGGACTTGGTCATAAAATGAAAAATGTCTTTTTTTGAGCCCCTCTTCAACTTTGTTGAAGGGCTCTCCTCTGTTTGAGGTCAGTTGCTACCACTTGTCTCTTTATCCCTCTTTTAGGCCTTTTTCTTGCATGATGATTTAGCCTCACTTGTGTTCATTTTCGAGACTTGATGTAAACTGTAAAGTGCCATGTTTTGAGCCCCTCTTAAACTTTGTTGAAGGTTTCTTTCTCATTTGGGGCTAGCTGCTGTCCCTTGTCTCTATTCTCTCTTTTAGGGCCATTTTTGCATGATAGATTAGCCCTATTTATATTCATTTTTGAGACTTGTTATAAACTTGAAAGAGGCTTTTTTTGACATCATATTCATGTTTTATTAAGGGTATTTTCTTATTTGAGGTCACATGCTTCCTTGTATGCTTGATCCCTTCTCATTTAGAGCCTTACACCTAAGCTCTTGTTGCATACTTTGTTTGGCCTTCTAGACACTGGAATCTAGTGGATTTCTAGTGGCTTTGATGCTATTTTGAGCCTCCATATCAGAGGGGGGTGACCCCCTCTCACCTTGACTTGTTTGATGGTCATTTTGGCCTTTCAAAGGGACCCCTCTTTGCATGCTCCTTAGCCACTTTTCAGGGCCAATTTGGTGAGTTTTGGGACTAGCATATTTGATTTCCAAAGTTTTTTTGGTCATGCTTCATGTCTATCTTGCATGTTCTTAATAATCCCTTCGTATGCCCTCTAAAGGAGCCCCTCATTTGTGCATGTGTTGGCTGCATTTCCATGGTTATTTGGGCATATTTTGACAAGTTTTATTCACTAATTTTTTCTGGTTTGATGAGTTATCACTTGCTTCATCTACATGCCATGTAACCCTTGCTTACTAGCCAAAATTGCATGCTACTTTAGCCCATCTTGCTAGCACCTTTTGGTCTTGCTTTGAGCTAAGAAAGTTCATGTTTTGGGACTGCCTTGACTCTGTCTTCATGCTTCATGATCAAATAGTGCATGCTTTGTATAGCTATAGGTCATTGCGCATGCCTAGTTTTGAGTTTCGGGGTTCGTTTCATGCATCGGGTGCCGTATTGCCATGATTCGGGGCTGTTTAGCATCATATTTTAGCGCTGAAATTCGCATGTTTGTATGCCATATTCCATGCCTTGCCATGCTTTGGTAGAGTGGCATTCGTGCCTTAGGATCGGTCCTCGATTTGCGTGCATGTGTGCACGCATCTCAAGTGTCTCATTTTCATCTTATGGCCATTGATGTGAGTGTGGCTGAGGTTCACTCATATTGGTGTAAGTCCATTATGCATTGTGTATGCCATTTCAATTCATAGCATTGCGTATGCTAGGTTGTATGTTAGAGCATCGTGTATGCCATGTTACATCGCGCATTGTGTATGCCATTTCATAGCATTGTGTATGCTAGGTTGCATGTTAGAATTGCATTCATGCATGTCATGCATATTGCATTGTGTTTGGGATATGTGTTAGCCCGAGCACGGGAAACGAGGGACGTTTCGTACTTCGAGTGACGGAACGTATCTCAATTCCCAGCCACCGACACTCCGGATCATCCATGATGGAGCCTCGGTCTTGTTGTGTTTTCATGTGCATTCATCCCATATTGAGTTGTGCAATTCGACTCCTCGACCATCATGCATCGAGATGCGTGATTGGTGGCACGAGGATCGAGGCATGCATACATATGTAAAAATACATTGCTATACCCCTTTTCTGCTCTTTGTTGCAGCAAATCAGAAATCAGCAGCTTTCAAAAGCCTTGCACAGCATTCCGGCATCAATTGCAAACAGAGGCTAATTGGGGCATCGCAGTGGATTTCCGTGCCAAGCAACCCGAACATGCATCATTCATCATCCGGAGCAGAGTTGAGGCAGTCCTTGGCCTGCATGTTTAATTACCGCTTTCCTTAGTTAATTTGTTAATTAATTAGGATTTTTGTACTTATTCGGACTGTACTATTTATTTGGGACTGTATATTATTTATTCGGACCCTCTGCGCGAGGGTAATGTTGTAATAAGTGTGCGTGCGTGTGATGTATGTCTTCCAACCCCACGTCTTTCTCCCTTTTATTTATCCGCTTATGATGGTTAGATTAGGGCATGTTTCGATTAGCATATAGTATGATAGCATGTTTGCATTCATTCATCTGTTTTCCATGCATCGGGCTCGGCGCATCATAACTCACTGCATTGTATTTCAATTCCACGTTGAATACTTGTTAGCTGTAGCATTCCATATGCCATGTTTAGAATAGCCGAGCCTGCTATAGTTGCATCTTTGCATGTGTTGCATTAGGCATTTCTGTATAGTTAGGAGCATGCATGGATTTCTAATTAGCTTTTGTTTTGGCTTGGAGTACTCGGTAAGTTTTTATGCTTTAGCATCCTTGCATGCGTGTGAGTGACTGCCATGATAGCATGCTTACCATGAGGCTATGTGCTTATGTGATATAACTGCCTGAATACCTGTGGGTGAAGGTTGGGTTATTCGGATTGGAATGATACATTGACTGTGAGTTTTAAGCCCACTAGATAGTGGCAAAACCATTGTTTTCTAAGCCCACCCGAGGGTAGCAAAATCTGCATTTTAAGCCTACTTGCGAGTAGCAAACCACTTTCAAAAATAAACAGGAAATGTTTTGTTCCAATTCAGGCGATCCAGTCTATACTTGTATGTTGTGCGCATCACATAGTAAATCTAGGCTAATAACTGGAATAAGAACGCATATTGTTTTCAAAACTAGATATCATGGTTAGTAGAGGCCGATCTTTGATCGGGCCAGCGGGGGTGCTCACGAAGTGACCTTCCCCAATCGTACCCAAGTTTCCGAGCCGAGGCAACTTTGGTGATGACGGACACGTGGCCTTAGGCACAAGTCAGGGTTTCCTAAATTTCCCAAAATAAAATATTTAGGTGGCGACTCTGTATCCGGCAAAGCAGTCCATGTTTGGCACTTTTTTCAAAAAATCTGTTTTCAAAAACGATTTGCTGGATTTGGACTCTTTGGTTCAGATTGAGAACTGTGACAATTTGAGTCCTGAACTGTAGCGAGGTCACTCGCGGACCTGTTACAGTTTCTGGTGACTTCGCTGGGGATTTAGAGAACTTGACTCGAACTCATGATATCTTGTTTTGACTACACTTATGTGTTTCTTTGCATTGTATTTGCATTGGTGCGCCTAGGACACCGTGTTTGCCATCTGCTATTCCTGAACGGTTTGCCGGAGGCTTGTCTTGTCAAGGCATGACCATAAGGCTGACCGGTTGTGGGCTCTGCCAGTATGGGAACACAAACCCCGGTTTTACCGGGGCACCCTTTTGACCATTCGACCTAGTGCATATTCGGAACCGTAGTGACCATTCCAAACTAGGACAGGCTGCTTACCCGATATAGGTTGTTTGAAACCGCTGTGTGCGTAGTGAAACCGTAGCTCCTGACAAAATAGGACAGGGAAACCCTACCCCTCCATAGGGGTGTTTTGGCTCTCACTTATCTGTTATGTGCTTTAGAGTGCGTCTCTACAGGAATGCATGTATCAGTTCGCGAGTTTGGGCATCAGGCCTGCGGGCACCAGTTCAGTATTTTGGGATTCAGTTTACCTGAGGGTATCAGATTTGAGGCTGAATTTTGGGGGCAGAATTCAGTAGAGGGCACAGTTATCTTGCTACACTCGTATCTGTTTTGGTGAAGTTGAGCTGAGGTGCTATCTGTTTTCTCTTTTGCTAGGGTAGTCCTGGAACCATAGCTTCAGAAGGCTCCGATATCCCCCGAGGTTCATCGAACTTGTGCTGATAGACTTTGTCAGGTCAGAGATTCAGTTCAAGGGCAATCAGTGTTCCTTTGCCAGAGGCAGGGTAAAAGGGTCAGTCAGGCACAAATCACCAGTTCAGCAGTTACCAGATCAGTGGCCCTTATCCACCCCACCAGTGAACAGTCAGGCTGAGGTCTCAGTTTCTACTGCAGAGATAGATACCAGTCAGTTGGATGGATCAGCAGAACACGTCAAGGATGGGGGCAATGATGCGCCAGATGCAAGAAAGTATGAAACTCATGCAGCAAGATGCTGTCCGCCAAGCTAAATTCGCCAAACAGTAGGCTGCGGTCATGGCCCAACAGGCAGAGCTAATCACCAGATTGCAACAGCAAAACGGAGCATCTGCTTCGCATCAAGCTCCCCCTCCACCAGTAGATCCAATACCCGGGGAGACGCCAAATGTCCAGGAAGGTATGGACATTCCGACAGGGCCGGCTCTGCCGCCAATCTTACCCCAGCTGTCTAAAGCACCAATCAACCTACCGGACTCTCCCTTTGAGTTCGAAGTAGACCATACAGCGTTGAAGTTGAGCAAGCTTGAAAAGTTGTTCAAGAAATCCCAGGGGGTAAAGTCCATCCCGGACATCGAGGATGGATACACTGACACAGCTGTGACGCTGCCAGACCGGTTCAAGATGTCTCACATCGATCGTTTTGACAGGTCAGGAGATCCCATGGTCCACCTGAGTTTGTTTTCAGATGTTCTGCACCCGATGGGCTTGACAAGATTACAGAAGCTCTCCCTTTTTGGCAGGACCCTGTCGGGTATTGCGGCCATTTGGTACGCTAAATTGGAGGATTCAGTGAAACGAAGCTGGGAGGAGATGGCCGAGGCCTTCGTCGCACAATATTTATACAATACCCAATTCGAGATTACGGCCCGTGATCTTGAGACGACGAGGCAGGAGCCTAAGGAGAGCTTCTCAGAATTCGTGGCCCGCTGGAGGGCCAAGGCCTCAATAATGACCATTAGGCCAACGGATAAGGATCAAATACGGATGGTTGTGCGCAACCTCCAGCCCAAACTAATGTAGAAAATGATCGTGCTCCCCTTCCCTACCTTTTCAGATTTGCATGAGATGGGAGTACAGATCGAGGATGCCATGAAGCAGGGCCTCATTGACCAGGAGAAAGAGCAGCCTAGGCGGGCGTTTTCCCGCAGTTCGAATGCGACCACCAGTGGTGATGCAGCTGTAAGATCTTCTGAAGTGGGCATGGTTACCACTACCACATCAAAAATAGCTACCCCATTCACCGGTGCGTCCAGAAGTAGCCCACAAAAAACCAAATACCCACCTCGAGTCAAGAAGGTTTTCACTCCACTTCATATGCCTCTGTCAAAGGCTCTAGAGGTCTTACTCCGGGAAGGACATTTGAAACCGTTGGAACAACGGCCCTTACCCGATCCTATCCCTGCAAAGCATGACCAGACTAAATACTGTGCCTACCATCAACAAACCGGTCATGACACCGACAGTTGCTTTCGTCTGCGTCATGATGTACAAGATTTGTTTGACAACTGGGTCATTGCCGCACCAGGTCCTGCAAAGTCTATCGGCACTTGATCAGTGAACTTGTGAGGGGATAATGTGATGTGATCAGGGGTTGAACTAACTGCGGGTGGCGCTCGATTTATTCCAGATGTGGGAATGGCAGGCACTGATTTGAGCATTTAGCGAATGCTACATTCTGACTTGGGTATTGAGTCAGTCTTGTTGTTTTGTTTTGAGTCTGTCCTTTTTTTTTGAGTCAGTCTTTTCATACTAAGTCAGTTGGGTCTGTCATCTTGTATCGAGTCTGTCTTGTTGTGTCGGAGTCGGGTGATTTCGGGGGTGTTAGCTCGGACATCACTTGCTTGTTTTGTGTTTGTCTTTTTGCTTTCTTTTGAGTCTGTTTCTGCTGGGGAGCCAGTTACACCAGAAGATCTATTTGAAACAACAGTGATTTTCACACTCTGGTATTTGCTTCGGCCATGCGCCAGTTGTGCCAGAAGTTCTGAATGAAATGGCAGTGCTTTTCGCCTACTTTTCTGTGCCTCGAACTCATTGTAGTGACCTAAGTTTTTCAAAACTTTTTTTGAACACTACGGTGAAAACAAAGAGGAAGGAATTCCTCGGGATTTGAAAAAATTTGATCAATTGAGAGAAAGAAAGGCATGCTAAGCCCTTAATGAATGAGATCATGCTTGTTAGGATGAGTACTGGGAAGGACCCTGGCTTGATCCAGATGGGTTCCGCACTGTCTTCAGCGCGAGCGATTTGTCGCTTTCTTAAAAGATTTCAAAAAATATTTTTTGCGCAATCCTGCGAAGACCTATGTGGAATCGCTCTTGAGATTGTGCAGCCTAGGATCGCTCTCAGCCGCGAGACTCGACCCCTTGCTTTCAAACCTTGGACCTCAATTCGGAGTGTTCAATGATCAACCATCAAGAGAGGCCTGTGTGGCCAGATTTGAAGTAGCCCTCGAACTAGGGGTAGGGAAGTCAGATCAAGAAGGTCGGACGTCGTCAAAAGAAGCTTGCAAAGCTAGATCAGAAGCACCCCTCGGACTAGGGGCAAAAGATGCCAGATTGTGCTCGAAGAGCCGAAGATGGATCATCCCACAAATCAATGAAGATGGGCAAGAATGCCAAACCCCAGAAGGGAGGAAAGAAGAAGATATTGCTAAAGGACAACGGAGTTCCTATCTGCATGACTAGGGGCAAATTCACCCTCCATTGGATGGACTCCTGCATCGTCAGCGAACAATAGCCATTCTCCTGGATTCAGTTGACTTCAGGATCTCAAAACCATTTGACATGGACAAAGCTACACTCTTACCCTTGAGAGGCTCGCTGGGCCGAAAACCCGGAAGGGCGACCCAGGCAAAAGTTAGAGCAAGAAAAAGAAGAAAAAGAAGAAGAAAAATGCAAAAAAAAAGAAAAAAAAGATAAAAAATGAAAAAAAAAGAAGAAGAAAAGAAAATCAAAAAAAGGAAATGAAAAGAAAAGAAATGAAAAGAAAGGAAGAACAAAGCTCGCAAGGTCGAAAACCCGCAACGGGCGCCTTGGCAAAAGTTAGAGCCTAAAAAAGTGAAGGTTAAAACACCCGAGTGTACCTTAACCCCGGACTACGTAAGGCTTGATTCCCATCTTTGGGATATGTAGGCAACTTCATTATGAAGTCCAGCCGTAAAACACTTCAAATTCGATTGTGTCCATGCGATGGTTCTGGTCATCTTTGTCTTCTCTGTATCTGAGGACTTGGTTGTGTTCGTCACTCTGAGGACTGCCTACAATGCGCTGCGGCGCCATCCAAACAAGGGGCAACTTTCCGTTGCCATTCAATGCGCCGCGGTGCCGTTCAAACAAGGGGAACTTTCCGTTGCCATGCAGCTCTCTTCAAGCACGTGGCAGTTTTCCTTTGGATCCGAGGTTGTGCATCTCAGGAGTAGGTTTCATGCTCGTTGAGTAAGTGGCCGTTTGCAAAAATAGTTTTTGAAAATTTTTACTGAGGTTGACTAATTCTCTCGAAAATTATCCCATTTTTCTAAAAAATTGGACCATTTCTTGGACCCAAAAAAGGAAATTTTTCAGTGCTCATGGCCTGACTTGCGTGATTTCAAATCAAAAATTGAACAAGTATGTTAATCTAACTCTCATTTTGGTCAAAATTGTTTTAGTAGAAAGCCAAAAACAAAAAATGGTTGAAATGATGAACTAGGGGCACAGTTGCGTCAGGTGTTCTGTCTTTTCCCCATTGTCAACATACTTGCCAGAAAGGGCACCATACTTGCCAAGAAGGACACTCTACCTGCCAGAAAAGGGCACAACTGAAGCTAACAGCAAAAGGGCAGAAATTTCTCACATCCTCCAAGCAATGAGGTATCAAGCCAAGTGCGAGGCACGAACTAGAATGGGGCCAGATATTCCACTCCCTCATCTGGACAGATCTGATCACGTCCAAACTCCCCAGGAGAGCATCGTCGACCGATGTCAGCTGCAGGTTTGCTACATACCCAATTGTAGCGCGGCCCCTCTGTGGAAAAAACTCACTGTTGTGAACAAGAAGAAGAATCTAGCGGAATGCTAGGGGCAAGACCCCGCAACTTTCTGTTTATCCATCAACCACCCAGGGGAGGGATTGAAAAATGAGAGATTGAAGAATAGAGAGATGTGCGATGAGAGAAAAAGTGAGAAAAGGGCTTTTTCAGAAAACATGAGATTGAGTGCCAGAGTGATGTGAGAATCACAAATGAGAAAGGGTGGGAAACACTACCCGGTGAAACAGGCTCCCTGTGCACGTCTGAGTGTCGTGTCTTTTTATTTTATCTCGATTCTTGTTTTGAGTCGTTTTGAGTGTTACTCGATGTGTCTAGGTTGTGTGCCTTTTATTTCCTTGTTGAGTCGTTTTGCTGTGTTCAGTCGTAGGCTCAATACCTGGTCGAAAACTCATCTCTCAATTTAAAAAATAAAATCGTTTTGTGCTCCGAGTGCCGTGCCATTCTCCACATTTGTGCAAAACAGAATTTGTTCTTTCATAAAACCGCAGGGTTCAACCCAGGTCATGTGAGAACAGTGGAACCAGGACCTATCTGAAGCTATAATGGTTCCGGACTGCAAAGCAAAAGCCAAAGAGATAAATGTCGGGCATCTGAGTTTGTTCCAACTTCAGTAAGCTCCGAGATCGCATTCCGTATGCACCTTGTCAGGCCTTGTCAATGCTCCGAAGTATGAGTTTGCCTCTACCTCAAGCTCAAGATCAAGTCTGCCTCAAGCCAGAATGGCAATCAGAAATGCTCTCTCTGAGTACCAGTTCCTTGCCAGGGTCATCTTGGCTGTGTTCGCAATGAGTTCCTAGGAGACCAATTGCGACGGTGGAAACTAGAGTTCGAATGGCCGTGGCCTAGAACGCAAAGGTTCAGGATTTCCGAAACTAAAGTCTGGTTTAAATACTCAGGGGTGTATCCCCAGCTTGAAATCTGTATGGAAGCCCCATAGGTTGCGACAGCGTGTATGCACCTCAATTCTGGATACTGAACCAACCTAGTTTGTCACCCCGTTGGAGAATAGGAAAAGTTGTGAAAATGATCATGGAGAAAGGTAGCATCCAAAGTGTTCTACATGTAGAACCTTTGCCAGCATTCCAGAGCCTTTGTACTGTGAGTTGAAGGTAAAGTGTTCGAAGAGCACAAGGGGAGATCCCCGTCGGAGAAGAGCGGTTCACCGCCACTCACCTCATGAGGTGCTTTCTAAAGCACCGCTTTGTCCATTTATTGCTTTCCGTAAGCATCATGCATTGTAATGTGTTGTACCTATCAAGTTTCTTTCTCAGTCATGCACAGAAGTTCCGTTTAAGATCATTCATTTAGTGTATCAATCACACTTTGTTCATATTGTGTATCAATCACACACACTCGCTTTGTATCTATCACACTATGCCTACTTTGTGTATCAATCACATACGCTCGCTTTAGTGTATCAATCACACACATTCTCATTTTGTGTATCAATCACACTCTCTTCACTTTAGTGTATCAATCACACTTCACTCATTTTGTGTAGCTATCACACACATCCTCATTTTGTGTATCTATCATGCACATATTCACATCATCACCTTTAGTGTATCCATCACACTTGTTCACTAAGTGCATCTATCACACTTCGTGTTTATCTTTAGTATATCTATCATACTCTGTTCACTGAGTGCATCTATCACACTTTGTGTTCACCTTTAGTGTATCAATCACACTCTGTTCACATAGTGCATCTATCACACTTTGTGTTCGCTTTCAGTATATCAATCACACTTTGTTTACATAGTGCATCTATCACACTTTGTGTTCACCTTCAGTGTATCAATCACACTTTGTTCACTAAGTGCATCTATCACACTTCGTGTTCACATTCAGTATATCTATCATACTCTGTTCACATAGTGCATCTATCACACTTTGTGTCCACTTTTAGTGTATCAATCACACTCTGTTCACTTAGTGTATCTATCACACTTTGTGTTCACTTTTAGTGTATCCATCACACTTATTCACTTAGTGCATCTATCACACTTTGTGTTCGCTTTTAGTGTATCAATCACACTCTGTTCACATAGTACATCTATCACACTTTGAGTTCGCCTTCAGTATATCTATCATACTCCGTTCACATAGTGCATCTATCACACTTTGTGTTCGCCTTTAGTGTATCAATCACACTCTGTTCACATAGTGCATCTATCACACTTTGTGTTTGCCTTCAGTATATCAATCATACTTGTTCACTAAGTGCATCTATCACACTTTGTGTTCACCTTTAGTGTATCCATCACACTCGCTTCACTTTGTGTATCTATCACACGTTCACTTTGTGTATCTATCACATACTCACCTAGTGTATCCATCACACTTTGCTTCATATAGTGTATCCATCACACCCGCTTCACTTTGTGTATCTATCACATGTTCGCTTTGTGTATCTATCACACACGCTCGCTTCGTGCATCAATCACACACTTCGTTCACCTTTGTGTATCTATCGCACATGTTCGTGAAGATTCCATAATTTTCTTACATCCTTTCTGCATGAGGTATAGTTTGGTTCGAGTTTACTTGCTTGCCTAGCATTCGCTTAAAATGTTGCATTTATTTTGCATAATTGCTTCATTACAGCTCTCTTTGCATGATCATGAGTGATAACCGGCTTCGCGTAGCGTGTAAGTCCAATTTTCAAACCGGCTTCGCGTAGCGTATAAGTCCAATTTTCAAACCGGCTTCGCGTAGCGTATAAGTCCAATTATTAAACCGGCTTCGCGTAGTGTATAAGTCCAATTATCAAACCGGCTTCGCGTAGCGTATAAGTCCAACTTTCAAACCGGCTTCGCGTAGCGTCTAAGTCCAACTTTCAAACTGGCTTCGTGTAGCGTATAAGTCCAATTATCAAAATCTTTCTGCATATCATTTTGCATCCTGCCCCTGAACTACGCTGGTTTGATTCCTTGCAAAGGGATACGTAGGCAGCCTGCGGGCACAACCATTTATTTATCTATATTTTGTTTGTTTGTCCAAGTCTTCGGCCTTGTCAAAAATGAGTCGTCTCTGGGCTTTGACACTCACTCCCGTCACTTCTTGACTTCCGAGTTCTGTCAAAGAGGGGCAACTGTAGACACCCCATTTTTGACCGCCTTTAAGACTTGGACGCGACTGATGGTTTTGGAAGATGTGCAGGGCAAAGGTTCAATTTCTTCGACAAAGAGAGAGTCAAATCTCAACTTCATACCCCTGTTCTAGACCAAAACAATCTTGATCAAAAGATTTTAGTCTTAAAACCCTCTCTTTCAAAACGTTTTTGAAATAAAGTTTTTACGATGTTCCGAGACTCGCATTTTGTCAAATGTTGCGCTTTTCGGTAAACCGAGCAAGGACAAAGTGGAAATGAATGAAAAAGAGATGAAATCTTTGAAAAATCTTTCAAAACACCTTACTTAGGGGTTTGGAGTTGAAGAAAAGAGGAGAAGAGAAAGGAAAACTAGTTTGGGAGAAGTTCGGCATGAATCCGGGTAGGACCGAATCTGCGTGGCTTCACCGAAACGGGCATAACTCTTTGCACAGGAGGAATTTTAATGCGAGGTTGGCGCCATTGGAAAGATAACTTCCGGGGCTTCAATGTGGCCACATGGAGAACAAGCAAATCAGATGGCCAACCAGATTTTTTGGGTCAAGAATGGTTCAGTATGAATCTGGAAGGAGAGAAAACATCTGCGCGTCTTCGCCGAAACGGGCATAACTCTTTGCACAGGAGGAATTTTGATGCAATGTTGGTGCCATTGGAAAGTAGACTTCCGGGGCTTCATTTTACACTCAAGAATATCCTAAGGACAAGTTCAGGTGGGGGAGATATGGTTGGTTGAAATCCGTTTGAACCGAATCTGCGCGGCTTCACCAAAACTGGCATAACTTTTTCCACAGGAGGAATTTTAATGCAAGGTTTGTGGCATTGGAAAGCTAACTTCAAGGGCTACATGGCCGGCCAGCTTTAGGGCTTGAACCTTTTGACCCCTAGCAGGCCGGCCAGAAAATGTGGTAGGCCGGCCACCTACCTGGTTGGATGACCACTTTGGCCCTTTTGAGCTGGCCGGCCATTTTTGCCCTCCTGAGTGTGTTCCAACTGTGCCAGCTATTCTGCATTTGACCCTTTGTTCGAAGGTCTCTTCTTTTGGGGGGAAATTTGAATTTGTTTTCCCCCCTTTTCTTGCCCCTCTCCCTCTTTAAAACCAGCACCCTTAGTTTCATTTTAGGGGTTGAAAAAAATCATTTGGGAGCTTTGCATACAAACCTCCATCTCTCTCTATTCCAAGCTCCAAAACCCTAGCTTCTTGGCCATTTTATACACCAACCCATAACACCACACCTCCACACTCCATTCCAGCCCCTTAGAGGTTATTTGCAGAGGGTGGAAGCTCATTTCCTTGGACCAAAAGTTGCTGGAAAGTTATGCTACAAGGGTAAGCTCCTATTTTCCCTTTTCTTGCACTATCTTGTTCTATATCTTAGTCCCTTTTTCTTACATTTTTGGGATCTGACCCAAACTGAAAATAGTCCTATTTTGAGCTCCTCTCCATGTTTGATCAAGGACCTCTTGCTGTTTGAGGTCTCCTACTACCTCTTGTCTCTTTATCCTTCTTTTAGGCCTATTTTTGCATGATATTTTAGGCTTATTTGTGAGCTTTTTTGGACTTAGTCATAAACTGAAAAATATCTTTTTTTGAGCCCCTCTTCAACTTTGTTGAAGGGCTCTCCTCTGTTTGAGGTCAGTTGCTACCACTTGTCTCTTTATCCCTCTTTTTGACCTTTTTCTTGCATGATGATTTAGCCTCACTTGTGTTCATTTTTGAGACTTGATGTAAACTGTAAAGTGCCATGTCTTGAGCCCCTCTTCAACTTTTTTGAAGGTCTCTTTCCCATTTGGGGCTAGCTGCCATCCCTTGTCTCTATTCTCTCTTTTAGGGCCATTTTTGCATGATAGATTAGGCCTATTTATATTCATTTTTGAGACTTGTTATAAACTTGAAAGAGGCTTGTTTTGACATCATATTCATGTTTTATTAAGGGTATTTTCTTATTTTAGGTCACATGCTTCCTTGTATGCTTGATCCCTTCTCATTTTGAGCCTTACACCTAAGCTCTTGTTGCATGCTTTGTTTGGCCTTCTAGACACTAGAATCCAGTGGATTTCCAGTGGCTTTGATGCTATTTTGAGCCTCCAAATCAGAGGGGGGTGACCCCCTCTCACCTTGACTTGTTTGATGGTCATTTTGGCCTTTCAAAGGGACCCCTCTTTGCATGCTCCTTAGCCACTTTTCAGGGCCAATTTGGTGAGTTTTGGGACTAGCATATTTGATTTCCAAAGTTTTTTTGGTCATGCTTCATGTCTATCTTGCATGTGCTTAATAATCCCTTTGTATGCCCTCTAAAGGAGCCCCTCATTTGTGCATGTGTTGGCTAAATTTCCATGGTTATTTGGGCATATTTTGGCATGTTTGATTCACTAATTTTTTCTGATTTGATGAGTTCTCACTTGCTTCATATACATGCCATGTAAACCTTGCTTACTAGCCAAAATTGCATGCTACTTTAGCCCATCTTTCTAGCACCTTTTGGCCTTGCTTTGAACTAAGAAAGTTCATGTTTTGGGACTTCCTTGACTCTGTCTTCATGCTTCATGATCAAATAGTGCATGCTTTGTATAGCTATAAGTCATTGCGCATGCCTAGTTTTGAGTTTCGGGGTTCGTTTCATGCATCGGGTGCCATATTGCCATGATTCGGGGCTGTTTAGCATCATATTTTAGCATTGAAATTCGCATGTTTGTATGCCATATTCCATGCCTTGCCATGCTTTGGTAGAGTGGCATTCGTGCTTTAGGATCGGTCCTCGGTTTGCGTGCATGTGTGCACGCATCTCAAGTGTCTCATTTTCATCTTATGGCCACTGATGTGAGTGTGGCTGAGGTTCACTCATATTGGTGTAAGTCCATTATGCATTGTGTATGCCATGTTACATCGCGCATTGTGTATGCCATTTCATAGCATTGTATATGCTAGGTTGCATGTTAGAATTGCATTCATGCATGTCATGCATATTGCATTGTGTTTGGGATAGGAGTTAGCCCAAGCACGGGAAATGAGGGACGTTTCGTACTTCGAGTGACGGAACGTGTCTCAATTCCCAGCCACCGACACTCCGGATCATCCATGATGGAGCCTCGGTCTTGTTGTGTTTTCATGTGCATTCATCCCATATTGAGTTGTGCAATTCGACTCCTCGACCATCATGCATCGAGATGCGTGATTGGTGGCACGAGGATCGAGGCATGCATACATATGTAAAAATACATTGCTATACCCCTTTTCTGCTCTTTGTTGCAGCAAATCAGAAATCAGCAGCTTTCAAAAGCCTTGCACAGCATTCCGGCATCAATTGCAAACAGAGGCTAATTGGGGCATCGCAGTGGATTTCCGTGCCAAGCAACCCGAACATGCATCATTCATCATCCGGAGCAGAGTTGAGGCAGTCCTTGGCCTGCATGTTTAATTACCGCTTTCCTTAGTTAATTTGTTAATTAATTAGGATTTTTGTACTTATTCGGACTGTACTATTTATTTGGGACTGTATATTATTTATTCGGACCCTCTGCGCGAGGGTAATGTTGTAATAAGTGTGCGTGCGTGTGATGTATGTCTTCCAACCCCACGTCTTTCTCCCTTTTATTTATCCGCTTATGATGGTTAGATTAGGGCATGTTTCGATTAGCATATAGTATGATAGCATGTTTGCATTCATTCATCTGTTTTCCATGCATCGGGCTCGGCGCATCATAACTCACTGCATTGTATTTCAATTCCACGTTGAATACTTGTTAGCTGTAGCATTCCATATGCCATGTTTAGAATAGCCGAGCCTGCTATAGTTGCATCTTTGCATGTGTTGCATTAGGCATTTCTGTATAGTTAGGAGCATGCATGGATTTCTAATTAGCTTTTGTTTTGGCTTGGAGTACTCGGTAAGTTTTTATGCTTTAGCATCCTTGCATGCGTGTGAGTGACTGCCATGATAGCATGCTTACCATGAGGCTATGTGCTTATGTGATATAACTGCCTGAATACCTGTGGGTGAAGGTTGGGTTATTCGGATTGGAATGATACATTGACTGTGAGTTTTAAGCCCACTAGATAGTGGCAAAACCATTGTTTTCTAAGCCCACCCAAGGGTGGCAAAATCTGCATTTTAAGCCTACTTACGAGTAGCAAACCACTTTAAAAAATAAACAGGAAATGTTTTGTTCCAATTCAGGCGATCCAGTCTATACTTGTATGCTGTGCGCATCACATAGTAAATCTAGGCTAATAACCGGAATAAGAACGCATAATATTTTCAAAACTAGATATCATGGTTAGTAGAGGCCGATCTTTGATCGGGCCAGCGGGGGTGCTCACGAAGTGACCTTCCCCAATCGTACCCAAGTTCCCGAGCCGAGGCAACTTTGGTGATGACGGAAACGTGGCCTTAGGCACAAGTCAGGGTTTCCTAAATTTCCCAAAATATAATATTTAGGTGGCGACTCTGTATCCGGCAAAGCAGTCCATGTTTGGCACTTTTTTCAAAAAATCTGTTTTCAAAAACGATTTGCTGGATTTGGACTCTTTGGTTCAGATTGAGAACCGTGACAATTTGAGTCCTGAACTGTAGCGAGGTCCCTCGCGGACCTGTTACATCACCTCTCTATTTTTTTACACAATTTTTTTTCTTAAAAGGTCAAAATATATATTTATTATATCATCTCAAATACCCCTTTAGAGTAAAATATTCAAAAATTAATTAGATAATAGTGATGTGAAACTTCATTATGCTAAAATGACAACTCACCAACAAAATCATATAGTCAAAAAAAAAAAAAAATATATATATATATATATTTTTGTAGTAAGCTAAAAGAATTGTTTTGCAAAATTTTGACTATTATATCACAAAGAAACTTCAACCATCTCATCCCATGACTTCCATTGCTATTGACAAAATTCGTTGCTATCATAGAAAGTCATGCCTTGGCGAGAAAGTACTAAAAATTTGGTGCATTTTATTATAAATAGAAGATGCAACCCATGTAAATTACAGATCAACTGAAAATTCAGACTACCTAGGGAGGGGGAGAGAGAGAGAGATGGATGTCGCTGAACTGCATGGTATTGTAATAGTTGGGGGTGGGATATGTGGGCTTGCCACTGCACTTGCCCTTCATAGGTGACAAATTTATTTATTTTATATATATATTTGCAGACATACCCAATTGATTGGTACTTCTTGTTAGTATATATATATATATTTATCATGATTTTAAGTAACATTATTTTAACATATATTGATATCAGACAATATATCGATAGAAACTAAATAATTTAGTGGTTGGTTTTTTGGATGCAGGAAGGGCATGACTAGTATTGTTCTAGAAAGAGCTGAGACTCTAAGAACTGTTGGAAAAAATGACTTTTGGAGACTTTAATTTAATATTAAAGTGTGGTGACTTTAATTTAATATTAAAGTGGGTCCTAACCAATTTTTTGTGTTGGGTCCAAGTGAGCCAAAAACTATTGGGTTTTGAATAAGAAATTGCCAAGAAATTGCTTCATGATGTTAGATTCATGAATATGATTTTAAAGAGTATTTAAATCTTTTTTCTTGGCTAAAGGGTGTGAATCCTTTGGGCTTCCATACTTTTCATTTTGTGGAAAGGGGCTATGGATCCTTGGTGTTTTAATGACTAGCCTTAAAGGCTGGAGGCTCTTCCTCTCTCTCCTATACATGTATAAATTGCGACTCTCCTGTCAAGTTTCAATATAGAAATTTTTGCTTCCATTTTACAAGTCAGTTTGCTTGATAGTTCCTATTGTGAGAGAGTACTGCCATTGTTTTATTCGCTAAGGTAGACAGATAGTGCTTCTGCCGTAGCTGGTTTTGACCGTCGTATCCTGGGAGACAGACGCCGGGTTTCCTCAAGCACTCGACCCGTGAGGCGGCGAAATCTGTTTTAAGGAAACTGCTTCCGTGCAGGCTTCGGTTTCGTCTCTTTACCCTTTTATTGTTTTGTGTATTTCTGTTGAAATTTAATTATAATTATTAGCATATGTTCTTGGTATATAATTTGATTTCTTCATAAATCTATTTATTTAATTTCACAATTTTAACAACAAGCTTAAAACAGATTATTATATCTTTTCTATGAAATTGATCGAATAGATTTATATAGACTATTAGGTTAGCTTTGTATAATGTTACTAGAAACTGTTGCGAAATTACTCACTATTTCAATGATTGTAAATTATGCAATGTTATTCTCTAATTGCTTAGTTTGATTAGAATGCCCTATCATAATTTGCATACTTAATTGTATTAGTATGATCTTGTTTTATGTGTATGGTTCATCATTCCCCTACCATGATTTGCATGAATTTTAAGGTTATAAAATATAATTTATGGACGTTGCAATTTTGACATGCTAATTCTATTCTAGTTTTAATTTGTTACATGCTTATTATTTTCTAGACTAGATTACATAATTTAATGTATTTTGGAGTTATAGAGTTTTTATGAATTGTGTACATGATTAATGTGAATTATTTAATTAGGTGCATTAATCTAAATTATCTAATTGGGTGCATTAATCTAAATTATTTAATTAGGTGCATTAATCTAAATTATCTAATTGGGTGCATTAATGTGAATTATTTAGTTAGGTGCATTAATCTAAATTATCTAATTGGGTGCATTAATTTGAATTATTTAATTGGGTGCATTAACTTTGAATTTGACTTATCTATTTGGAGTTATTAGTTTAAATGTTTATTATGAATTATTTTCATTCATGACTCATGGAGTATTGAACTTTATTTTAAAGTTGTAATTTAATTTTGAAGTTACAAATTGTATTTTGTTTTGGTACCTTATATTAGTTGGTTACTTATATAATTAATAGTTGGCTAGATGGTTTCAATTATTTATTATAATTTAATTTTTAGATTATTTGTTTGTATTTTGTTGTGATTTGCTACTAACTTTCTTTGTAGGGATACCAATGCGGAAAACAAATATAAAACCAAATGAATAGTATTTGGGATGTAAAAACAAAAATGTTTGGACTACTAACATTTGTGTTGAAGAAGAATACCTAAGCGTGGAAAAGCTTTTGGACTAAATAGAATCCTTATGGATTGGTTATTTTATCAAAATGTTTGAAGCATGTTTGCTTGAGATTTAGTTGGTTTGTTTACCAATTTGTGATAGCAAGTTTTATTTGTTTGTTTTGTTAGAAGCATTTTACATGCTTGTAATTGTTATAACAATTTTTAAATTGCTTGTAGAATGGAAACCAAAGTGTTTAGCTTTGGCTAAAGAGTAGTTCTTATTTGTTCAGAAATGACAACTAAGACGGATTTGGTTTCAAACCTTTGGAGTTTGAGGAAGTCTTTGGGTTTAATCATTTTATTCCCAAAGTGTTGGAAAACCAAGTTTGGAGAAAGTCTTTGGTTATAATCTGATTATATCCAAAGTGTTTTGGTTTTGAGAAAGAAAACCAAATTTTAGCATTAGCTAAAATATTTCTGATTTTATTCAGAAATAATGGACTTAGTTCCGGGAGTACCGGTTAACTTTTATAAGTGGTGTAATTCTGGTAGCAAATTTTATTTGCTTGAGAATCGGTTTGTTATAACCTGGTTTATCCCCTGGAAATCTTAATTTTTAAATTGTTTCCTATGGACTAGGAGTCAACATGCTCTTGAATGTTTGGCAAAAGGTTAACTGGGTTTTCAGTGGGACCGATGTGAACCCTCCAATCTTCCTGGGAACTTTCTTGACCATGTTCGATTCTAGGTTTTGTGGTGAGACTAATTTTTGAATTAATTTTTCTTCTGAGGGATTTTCTAAGGGTTAAGTTTAATTTGTGGAATCACAGAAGTGAAATTCAATTGTGATGTTTCATAAATGGCTTCAAAATGTGACAAACAGAAATGTTGTTCCACCTGACAACCTTTGCCTCACGAGTTTCTTAAAGGAAATCATAAGATTGCATTAAAATATCTCTGAATTGATCAGAGGCAATTAGTATCGTATCCTTGTGTTATTTATAGCATTTATGATTGCTATGTGACTTTGCTTGAAAGCAAAGTTGAGACAACCTGTTATAGTAGGTGAATATTTTTTGGATTTTTAAATTCCAAATATATTCTTAAATTGGTGGCTCCTAGTGAGTACAAGATCACTGATTACAGAGATAGAAAACTTGTGGTTCCTAGGTGGTGTTAGACCACTGGCTACACAGTTATGAGATTGTGGTTCCTAGTAGTGAATAGATTACTGATCACATGTCAAGACATCATGATTCCTAGTAGTGGAGAGGCTACTGGTCATATGTCAAGACATGATGATTCCTAGTAATGAAAGAGTCTATTGATCCTATGTCAGGACGTTGTGATTCCTAGTAGTATAGTGACTACTGATCACAGGTTAAGACATTGTGATTCCTAATAGTAGAAAGTCTACTGACCACATGCTGAGAAATTAGTGATTCCTAGTGATAAGACTACTGGCCATGTTATGAAGTTCCGAATAGTAGACTATTGAACACTGGATTTGTGTTTCCTAATAGTAAGACTATTGGCTTCAGAGTGATAGGTTGGACCAAATATATTTGGGTGCCTAAATCGGTTGATTACATTCTAAGAATGTATTTACTGTGATATGATTTTGAGAGTTTCATAATCATTGTGACACAAGGATTTGTTTAAGACTTTGTATAAATTCTACAAAGAAGACTTAATTATCCGACTCCGAAATTGAGGAGGATAATAGAAAGAAAGGAGGGAGTACCTCCTCAGTAAAGGCCAATGTCGTTGAGCATGGCAAATCTTCTGGGATAAGGAAGAAGCCCCTTGTGAACAAGGGCTCTAAGCTGGGGCTAAGGGGTGGTGTTGCAAAGAAGCTGGCATACAAGCCGCGGGAACCTGGTTATTGGTTCTTTGGGAAGTGCTACAACTGTGATAGCGAGGCTTTTAGTTTTACTAGGGCTACACGCCACATCTGCTCCGAGAAGGAGTTGTTTACAACTTTCGAACCAGTTACAAATGGTAAGAAGTTGTTTATGGGAAACTTTGCTACCTCGATTGTTGAGGGGAAATGAAAGGTGGTCCTGAAGTTAACCTCAGGGAAAGAGCTAACCTTGAACAAAGTCCTGTATGTTTTTGGACATTCGTAAGAATCTTGTCTCAAGGACTCTTCTCAGTAAACATGTTTTCGCATGGTTTTTTGAGTTCGACAAGGTCGTTCTGACGAAACACAAGTGTGAAACTTGTGTTGAAGTGAAGTGGACAAGATCCCGTATGAGTTATGGAAAGGCGTTAAGCCTTCTTATAAATTCTTACAAATGTGGGGGTGTCTTGCTATTGTGGCGATTCCTACACCCTAACGGGTTAGGATAGGCCCGAAATCTGTGGATTGTATATTCATTGCTTATGCACATAATAGTAGTGCATATCGGTTTCTTGTTCATAAGTCTGAAATTCCAGACATACACAGGAATACCATCATGGAGTCAAGGAATGCATGTTTCTTTGAAGACATTTTTCCTTGCCGAACCCTTGCAGGGGTTCCAAGGTCTTTGGAGCAATTTGATGAGCTTGCTAGTGAGGATGATCATGTTGATGATCCAGGTGATGATCAAATTGAGGTTTTAGATGAGCCCTGAATGAGTAAAAGGGCTAAGATATCCAAGTCTTTTGATCCAGACTTCTTGACTTTTATAGTTGAGAACGAACCTCAAACTTTCCATGAAGCTGTGACTTCTCTCGAGAGTCCTTTATGGAAAGAAGCGATCAAAAGTGAGATTGACTCCATCTTACAAAACCACACCTGGGAGTTGGTAGATTTACCTCCAGGTTGCAAGCCTTTAGGCTGCAAATGGATTTTTAAAAGAAAGATGAAGGCCGATGGGTCTTTTGACAAGTATAAGGCGAGGCTCGTTATCAAATGGTACAGGCAACGAGAAGGCCTGGATTACTTTGATACGTACTCACCTGTTACTAGGATAACATCCATTCGCATGGTGATTGCGTTAGCAGCTTTGCGTAATCTGGAGATACACCAGATGGATGTAAAGACAGCTTTCTTAAATGGGGATTTGAATGAAGAAATCTACATGAAGCAACCTGAAGGGTTTTCAGCTCCAGGACTAAGCAAGAAAGTCTGTAAACTTGTCAAATCTTTGTATGGTTTGAAGCAAGCGCCTAAACAATGGCATGAGAAGTTTGACAATGTAATGTTGTCAAATGGGTTTCAAATCAACAAATGTGACAAGTGTATTTATGTCAAAGACACTGACAGAGATTATGTCATTTTGTGTCTATATGTTGATAATATGCTCATTATAGGTAGCAATGATGAAATGATCAAAACTACCAAGAAGTTGTTAAACTCTAAGTTTGACATGAAGGATATGGGCATTGCAGGTGTTATTCTGGGAATTAAGATTACCAGAATCTCTGGCGGAATTGTACTATCTCAGTCTCATTATGTTGATAAGATACTTGAGAAGTTTAGTGGATCAGATACGAGTGTGTCATCGACACCTGTAGACTTAAGTCTACACTTTACCAAGAATAATAAAGAGAGTGTCTCTCAGTTAGAATATTCTCGGGTAATTGGAAGTTTAATGTATCTGATGAGTTGTACTAGGCCGGATATAGCTTACTTGGTTAGCAGGCTTAGTAGATACACAAGTAATCCTGATGCTTCTCATTGGAAGGGCATTGTGCAGGTGTTAAGGTATTTACGCTACACTCGGGATTATGGGCTGCATTATACTCGATATCCAACAGTGCTTGAAGGATATAGTGACGCGAATTGGATATAAGATATAAAGGACTCAAAGTCCACTAGTGGATATGTGTTCACTCTTGGTGGGGCAGCCGTGTCTTGGAAATCTTCCAAGCAAACGTGTATATCTAGATCAACGATGGAATCAGAGTTTATTGCTTTGGATAAAGCAACGGAAGAAGCAGAATGGCTTCGCCATTTCATTGAAGATATTCCACGTTGGTCTAAACCTGTGCCAGCTATTTGTATTCATTGTGATTGTCAATCTGCAATTGGTAGGGCACAGAGTAACATGTATAATGGAAAGTCTAGACATATCCATCATAGACATAATTCCATACGACAACTACTCTCGAATGGAGTTGTCTCTTTAGACTATGTAAAGTCTAAGGACAACATTGCGGATCCGCTAACCAAAGGGTTAAGTCGAGTGTTAGTCGAAACGTCGTCAAAAGGAATGGGGTTAAGGCCTTTGGAAGTTACCGGAATGGAAACCCAACCTAGTTGACTGGAGATCCCAAGATCTAGGTTCAATGGGACAACCTAATTGCGTGTAACGGTGGTATGTCACTGAGGAGGTTAAACCTCCAGCCATTCCTTCTATCAGTGATACTTGCATGTGTAGAGGATAAGCTGAGCTTTTAATGACTCTTATGTGTTAAGCTGTTGAGCTAAGTATTGCAGGATACTTTAGTAGAGTCACCTATGTGAGTTTGAAGTGGGGCCGCTTCTAGAAGAATTGGGCAGGCCAAGATTCTTTGAAACCACTCGCTGAACCAGGCTAGTGTCCAGGGCCACACAGGGCACACCAGTGAGAACATAATGGTGGTAGGAGTAATTCCCGTGTGAGATCTATTGTCTCAGTTTACACAAACGGCAGAGCAGTTCAAGATGTCTTATTCACTGATCAGCCAGTAAACTCGATAGGTTTTCACTGGGAGAGGTTCAAAGCCAAAAGCTACCTTCTCTGATGTCGGGGTTAGTCCGTTGTACTCTCTCTCAGAGTCTTTATTGTTGAACGATGTCCGTTTGTTGAGTCATTCGGTCAATTTTTATTCATGTGGGGGATTGTTGGAAAAAATGATTTTTGGAGACTTTAATTTAATATTAAAGTGTGGTGACTTTAATTAAATATTAAAGTGGGTCCTAACCAATTTTTTGTGTTGGGTCCAAGTGAGCCAAAAACCATTGGGTTTTGAATAAGAAATTGCCAAGAAATTGCTTCATGATGTTAGATTCATGAATAAGATTTTAAAGAGTATTTAAATCTTTTTTCTTGGCTAAAGGGTGTGAATCCTTTGGGCTTCCATACTTTTCATTTTGTGGAAAGGGGCTATGGATCTTTGGTGTTTTAATGACTAGCCTTAAAGGCTGGAGGCTCTTCCTCTCTCCCCTATATATGTATAAATTGAGACTCTCTTGTCAAGTTTCAATATAGAAATTTTTGCTTCCATTTTACAAGTCAGTTTGCTTGATAGTTCCTATTGTGAGAGAGTACTGCCATTGTTTTATTCGCTAAGCTAGACAGATAGTGCTTCTGCCGTAGCTGGTTTTGACCGTCGTATCCTGGGAGACAGACGTCGAGTTTCCTCAAGCACTCGACCCGTGAGGCGGCGAAATCTGTTTTAAGGAAACTGCTTCCGTGCAGGCTTCGGTTTCGTCTCTTTACCCTTTTATTGTTTTGTGTATTTCTGTTGAAATTTAATTATAATTATTAGCATATGTTCTTGGTATATAATTTGATTTCTTTATAAATCTATTTATTTAATTTCACAATTTTAACAAGAAGAACCACAGTAGCTGGCATAGGCGTGCAATCGAATGGTTGGCGCGCACTCGATCAGCTTGGTGTTGGCTTAAAGCTTAGACAAACCGCCATTCCTGTTCTGCGGTACATATACTTATTCATGATTTTAATTAACAATATTGAGATACATATAAATATATATATTTATCTATTGACGTATCAATTAATAGATATATATTTCTAATCATTTGCTTTGAATTCTTCTTCCACGTTAATTTCCCTCAAAATTTGTAATTTTGATTAAGCTTTCGTCCAGGTTTCGAGAGGTTTCCACAGACAACATATCCCTCAAAGAAACACCAATCAAGTTTGTTTCTATTCTTTTTTCCTTTTTTTCCTCTCTTTTTTTTATTAATCATATATTGATATTAATGAAGATCAGATAATATCGACAAATATATTGATGAATATTATTCTTACATTTTGTCAAGAACGGAGAAGCTCGATGCCTAAAACGAAGTATTCTAGTGGAAACCCTTGCAAACGAGCTACCAACTGGAACAAAACGTTTTGGGTGTCAAATAATTGATGTCCAAATGGATCCATTAACTTCACTTCCAATTCTTCAACTTCATGATGGCACTGTAATCAAAGCTAAGGTAATTTTGTCTTACAAAACATATGAAATTTGCATAGAAACAAATTCCAATAGATTAAAGAATACTCATAAGTGATGGTCCCGCCATAGAACCTATGGGATCATGCCCTTGTTAGTGTTTTGTACCTTTTTTTTACTAGACTCTAAAACTTGATCAATTAAGAAGCACATGATATAAATGTTATAATTTTTCTCACGTTTAATAAGATTCTATTCGGCTTAAAATGTAATTTGATTAATTAAGAAGCATATAATATAAATGTTATAGTTTTCTCACATCTAAGACTTTATTTGGATTAAAATGTCACACTTCTTATTAAAAAAAAAAAAATCGTCTTTAGTGAAATTTTCAAAAAATTGTATACTTCTTTTTTTTTTTTTTTTTAAAAACTTTTTGATCTAATCTAGAAGAATATAAGAAAAAAAAAACTTTTTAGGTAATTATAATCTAGTAGAATCTAAAAGTGAAAAGTGTTTGGAAAAATTTTGGATTTTTTTTATATTAAAGATGAAAAATAACCAACAAAAAACAGGTTAAAAAAGGAATTATACATGGACTTTAGAGTTAATACGATTTAAATAGAGAAAATTTAACATTTACAATAGAAAGTTGAATGTCACATTGAAAATTAAAACAATCGAACAACTTAAGTATAAAAAATAATAATAATTTGAAGATTACACTGAAAACTAAACCAAAGTTGAAAGATCATTTAATTGATTAAAATTACTTGATCTAATTTGGGATTGTAATTTGTGTGTATATATATCAATGGCAGGTAGTGATAGGATGTGATGGAGTAAACTCTGTGATTGCAAATTTCATTGGATTAAAACCTCCGAAGCAGTCAACAATGGGCGGAGCAAGGGGTTTCACAAATTACGAAAATGGACATGGATTTAGCCCTGAACTTGTTACCATCAACAAAGGCCATGTTTTGCTTGGAAGATTCCCCCTTGATCACAACCTTGTATATTGGTTTGTTGCTCGTCCAATCACACCTCAAGGTAATATCTTCCTTGTTTTTTGGTTTATTTAAAATTATGAATGTGCAGTTCAAATTTAAATTATATATGAATCTACAATATATCTTTTAAATCTCAACGACCTGTTTATTTTTTGGGTCATTTTCTTGATGCTTGATTTTGGGGAGTTGAGATCTTCTCCTTGAGCTCTCTCCTTGTCTTCCTACTTGCATGGTGGAGATGCACCTTAAGTTGATCCAACGATTCAGATTTTGTTATTTAAAAATAAAAAATTTATAAAACAAATTTAAATTTGCTTTCCCCGCTCAAATCTAGATCGTTGGATCAACTCAAGGTGCATCTTTATCGTTATAAGTAAGGAAAGAAGGAGAGAGCTCAAGAAGTGGATCTCAACTTGATTTTGGGTGCTTAGACTTTCAAATTTAACATATGAACAAAAAGAAAATTCATAAATTAATTGATTCTTTGTAGATGTCAACTTAGAGGCTATTTGAGAAGTTACTTTTTTTAATTATTTTTTTGCCTTATTGGCAAAAATATGAGTTGAGAATATTTTTTTATTTTTTACGAAAAAATCTGTAAAAAGTAGAGTGAATGAGAAAAGATTTTTGAATTTTTTGTATGAGTTAAATTTTTTTAATTTTTTTTGACTTTTTAACTTTTTTATACTCAATAACTAAAATATGAGATTACCAATGACTCCTCAATTATGTATTAAAGTAAAAGTCAATATGTTTTTTTCAAATCTTGAAGGGAGAATTACTTAAAAGTGGGACACAAAAAAAAAAAAAAAATTTACAAAAACATTGGAAAGTGCACATGATTATATGATGGGATGCAAGTGAATAATTGTACGGGTTTGCACCTCTCCATGTTTAGGTTTTTTTTGTTTGTTTGTCCAATTGGAAAGTAATTCCGCCAATCTTAAAAGTGTTCAAGAAATTTCAGGTGAATCTCATTAATATTGAATCATTGTGAGTATTTCACATTGTATATTAAAAAAAAAGAAGAAGAAGAAGAAGAAAGAAAAAGATTATTAGAAATCTATTTTTTTTTGGTTGTCCCAATACTTTTGTACATTTATGATATGTTAATCTACAATTTCTATATTTGTGATTAAAATTTAATTATAAAAAGAAATTAAGCCACACATTTGTATTTTTGAAAAAAATTATGAGTTTGTAACATTATTGATATTGATGACATATATATATGCAGATTTAACAATGTCAAAAGATACAACAAAAATCATATCGTCAGCACTAGAATCAGTAAAGGGATTTCCAAGAGAAATGTTAGAGATGATACAGAACTGAGACATAGATTCACTAACTTTTAATGGTATTCGATATCGAGTCCCATGGGAATTACTAAACATGAGGTTTAGAAAAGGAACAGTGACGGTTGCTGGAGATGCCATGCACGTAATGGGACCATTTCTCGGACAAGGAGGCTCAATTGCATTGGAAGATGCTATCGTTTTGGCTAGATGCTTAGCAACACAAAGGAGAGCAGAAGTGGCACTTGATTAGTACATTGGGAAGCGAAGGATGAGATTGGTGCAGATTTCTACAAAAACATATGTTGTTGGGACGCTTTTAGAAACTTCGTCTGTGGTTGTGAAACTTCTATGCATCGTCTTGATGGTCATCTTCTTTCGTGAGAGACTTGGTCATACCCTTTATGATTGTGGCGGCCTATAATTAAGTAAAAATTATTTAGGGTTCATTTGGGAAGAACTTTTTTAACCTAATTTTTTGATTTTTTGGCTAATTAGCCTAATTAAATTAGTCATGTTTGAGAAGAATTTTTTGGCTTTTTTATTTTTTTGTGAGAGAAGAATTTTAATAATTATGGTTTGGATGTGACATTTTATCTTATTAATTTATTTAGCCTATTTTTTATTTTTTGTGCTCTTTTAGTCTCAACCTAAACCCAACTCACTTGCCAAATGGGGACTATCAAGTCCATAATATATCTATTCAATGATTTTTCATCATTTTGCCTCACGTTTTCTTGATTTTTAAGGTCCATGTGTTCATTCAATTTTGTACTATTGATTTAGCTATTAGTCACATTTTTAGAAATCATCTTATACGTCAATCAATTACTT
Organism: Camellia granthamiana; assembly: GCA_036172215.1. Taxonomy (NCBI): domain Eukaryota; kingdom Viridiplantae; phylum Streptophyta; class Magnoliopsida; order Ericales; family Theaceae; genus Camellia; species Camellia granthamiana. Next base: position 28,877,401 of record CM069910.1, on the reverse strand, counting down.
TTTCTCTTACAATCATTTATTAAACTACAAAAAATTCACAAATCATTCCAGAACATAATTTTTTTCATCTCATAAAATAGTTAAAAAGCCAACTAAAATAACTAAGTTCCTAAACAAGGCTTACTTATTAAAGGTATGGGTGTCAAGCCCTCTCTCATTTTGATTTTTACAACTTCGATTATGAAATCTTAATTCATCTAAGAAAATATAATTCATTTTAGAAAATTTATGAGATTTATTTTGACTTGGTCTCGTTTGGGAAGTAATAGTTTTAGTCTAAAAGCCGAAAAATTATTAAAAAAATAAAAAATCCTATAACCTATACCAAAAAGTCAAAGATTTCCTTTTCTCTTTACAATACTTAGTAACATCAATTCCTTTACAATACTTAGTAACATCAATTTCTAACTTCATGCGACATGGGAGATGTCTCTTCATGCGACAATACTTAGTAACATCAATTTCTAACTTCATGCGACATGGGAGAGGTCTCTTCCTCATAAAATCAAACAAATAATGTTGTAATATATATGTATATATATTTGATAGCAAGAAATTGCAAATTACTTGCATATATAGCTGCATATTGGGGTATGAAGAACTCCCTAGAAAACATGTGTTTTCCTAGCTTGTTTAGGTTGCTACTTGTACCCAGATCGACAAAAAAGAGCTATTATTACATAATTTTAGCAACGTCATCCATGCAGATTGTAATCTTGTGCCTTAGTCAAAAAAGGCATTTGAGTAATAGACTGGAGATCATCAAAACAATCAGGTATTTATATTCATACACTGAAATACACATACAAGCTTGAAGGCTTCATTTGGTTTGTGATAAATCGGTTGAATCAATCTCTATTCATTATTCAACCCAACCATTTGAATAAATTTAGGCTCAAAGCCTGAGAACCTTTTTAAAGAGCAAGATAAGCATATCTCAAACACAAGAGCTGTGTTTGGTTGGAGGATTTGGAAAGGGAAAGGGAAAGGGAAATGGAAAGAGAAAAGTAAGGTGGAATATGAATAAAATATATTTATATTTCACTTAGTTTCAACACCTTTTTACTTTCAGTTTCCAAATTTCTTTCCAAATCCCTTAGCCAAACACAACTTAAAGAGGGAAAATATAAATTGTGTAAGCAAATGTTTAAATCACTTAACCCCAAGGGGTTTGGCTTAGTGGATGAAGAAAGCAACCAAAGGGCTTACCACCCAAGATGTCACAAGTTCAAAAGCCACGAAGGCCAAACATCCAAACCTTGAGGCCATTGGAGGTTTGCCCAGTTGTTAACTTTAATGCATAAATTGGCCTGGACACCTGCTTATCAAAAAAAAAAAAAAAAATTGTTTAAATCACTTTATTTCTCATGCACGCTCTTTGCTTTTATAGATAAATTGCCTGGTCCATTAATTCATCAGGTGCACCTAACAAATCAACATGTGAATTTGAATTAACAGCTAATTTTAGTTTTAAGAAGATGAAACACTATATTGACAGTAGTGAACTAAAAACAATTTGAGAGGAAAGTTACTAATCTTGCAGGTTTTGATTGGATGTGATGGAGCAAATTCGGTGGTAGGTGACTTCCTCGAGTTAAAACCTCCAAAAGCATTTCCCATGTCTGCTGTGAGAGGCTTGACGAAGTATCCAAGTGGTCATTCATTTGCCTATGAATTTGTCCGAATGAGGAGGAACAACATTATGGTAGGAAGAGTTCCAATTGATGATAAGTCAGTCAAGGTCAACAATCCACTCCTAAAGGTAATTGTATTTTCTAATACATTTGATTTAATTTGCTAGTTGCTTTCTCTGTGTGATTATAAATAGCATAGGATGTGCACATGTGCACAAGTCAGTCTACTGGCGGTATGCTCTTTCTTTTTTTGTTTTTTGTTTTTATGTTGTTTACCTGCACATGAACAGATGCCAGGGCTTTACAAAATCCAGACCTTATTAGACAGTCAACCCTACCCTTAATCGATGGTTTCCCACCTGAAATTCAACAAATGATCGAAGACAGTGATGTAGAATCATTGTCTCTCACGCACGTGAGATATCGTGCTCCATGGGACTTGCTATTGGGAAAATTTCGAAAAGGAACAGTAACAGTTGTCGGGGATGCAATGCATGTTATGTGTCCATTCCTTGGACAAGGTGGTTCAGCAGGTTTGGAAGATGCTATTGTTCTCGCTAGATGTTTGTACCAGAAACTTAATGAAGTCGATCAAATCCAAAGCCGAAGTTAGATGATGATGCATAAAGTTGGAGAAGCAATGGATCAAGTATGTGAAAGAGCGGAGGATGAGGGTGATTCGATTGTCGATGCAAACTTATCTCACTGGTTTGCTAGTGGGACCTTTCAACAATGTTGGTGAAATTGGCTAGTATTGTTTTGATGGTTATTTTCTTTCGTAACCAAAATGATCATACTAGGTATGATTGTGGTCTCTTGTGATGTAGAAACTCTGCTATATAAATTGTTTTTGTTGTTGTTTCTATTGCTGTTACTCTACTTAGTCCTTATTTATGTATGTATTGTGAAATCATTATTCTACATTTAATTAAGTATTTCTGAAAATGTTTTGCTATATTTAGATGTTTTCTTGAAATGATTTGAGATCTAAATTTCTCGAGCCTTTCGTATGGTTAAAGGCATTTTCCTCAAAATGTGCTTTTTTCGTATTCTAATTTTTAAATTGTTTCATTTGGTTGGTTTTTCATTGTTTTTATGGGGTTTCTATTTTTTGTGTTCTAATTTTTCTAATTGTAGTATTAAGTTGGTTTTTAACGTTCATTTTAGGCTTCTTTTGACAAGTGGATAAAAAGTCACCTTTTGACTTTTAATTTATTTTGAATCACATCACCTCTTTATTTGTTTACACATTTTTTTTCAAAAAAAGTCAAAAAGTCAGTTTTTAATTTACTTCCCAAAACAAGCCTTAGTGTGTTTTTGTAATTTTTTTTGGAAGAATTTTTTTTAAGGTCCATGATATTAAGATTTTATGAGATAAAAGACTTACAATATTTTTATAATAGTTGAGGTCCCTCAACATTTTTACAGAAAAAACTTGACAGTGAAATTTCATCGAGGAATCCTAGCTAATAAAAAAAATATATTAGACATCTTCTACCACCCAAAGTTGAAGTGTGTTTCATTAATTTTTTTATTTTTTTTTTCCGAATTGAGATTTTTTTTTTTTTGATACAAAAATTCACTTTCGTTATTTTTATATCATTATGGTATTATTATGTTTCCTCCTCTTTAATAGGGAAAGCAGGTGGTTTTTATCATTTTTTCTAATGTTTTAGGGTTTTTATTTATTTATTTATTTTGTATTCTAATATTTAAATTATTTAATTTAGCTGGTATTTTGTTATTTTTATGGGTTGTTTCCAAATGTTAATTCAATTGTTTTCAGTTTTAATTCAGCTTTTTTTCATAATGTTTTAGTTGTTTTATGTCTTTTTTTTATTCTAATTTTTTAATTATTAAAATTTTGATTTTTTAAATTAAAGACAAAAATAAATAGAAATAACCAAGCTATGGGGGGGGGGGGGGAACTCTTCAAAGCAACCTTTGGCTTCCAATTGTGCGAATAATCTGAGAAATTAGGATTTTTCACTTTTTGGATTTTTTTATTTGTGTAACTTTTATTATAAAAGTTATAACTTCCTTTATGATACATATTTTTAAAATTAATACTTTATATATTGATCCCTCAAGCGATAGGTCAAATTCATGTCACATATATAGGTTTTCAATTGCAAATTGGCAATTGAATAATTATAAAAAGAGAAAGGATGCCTTGGGGTAAAGTTAACCACAAAAAATCATTAAATCAAATCAAATCAAACCTTATTAAATTGGTCGGCTACATAAATTTTTATTTTTCATTCAACTCCAGCAATAGCTATTTAGTTAGTCAAATTAAAGAGATTCATATATCTATTCACTACACTATCTATTCTCTTTCAACTTATTTTTTTCGTGCTACTTCCACCCTTAGTATGCTCATTTCAATCATATCTTAGAAAACTATTAATAGTCGTAAAATATTATATGATATTATTAATATATAAAAATCATGAAATACATTAAGTTATTTTGTGCTTCTCAAGTTATTATTGTCAATTAAATTTTTTGTTAGGTCATCGATTAAGAACACAATGCAATGATATTACATAGATAATATTCGGCAATGATATTACATAGATAATATTCGTGACTACTGAATAAGAGGATAATAGTATTATTTTATATACAGACAGTGATATTAAAAAAAAAAAAGTAACAAAAATAAGGGTGCTTGATTAGTCCTTAGGATAAATCCCAACATTTAGTATTGTGAACTGATTAGTCCTTAGGATTTTCAGATGAACCTAAAAGTCCTGTTCTAAATGAAATTACCTAAAACGTTGTTTTGGAGAGACACGTGTAAGTAAAACGAGGGGTAAATGTGGAATTCAACATTAGGGGAAATTACACATTTGGACCAAGCTCACTATAGACTTATTGTGTTTTCCCTTCTTCGTAATCGAATCCCACATTATCAGGGATGGAAAGATTTCTTTTTCGAATGTTGATTTCGATAGGCATAGATATGTAATCATGTGCCAATGATCGTGGTTGTATGTCACTGAAGGCGTGGTATTTCCTTTGTTTTGAAAGCAGAAACTTTTCATTGTTCGATCGAGGATTTGGGTTTTGTTCCAGAAATCGTTGAATTCGTTTTGGGAAGTTTGTTTGCACAATAGATGATGACGGCACAGCGAGGTTAGTAATGTTAGTCCGATTTGCAATGGAATTTTGGAATAGTTGTTTTAGGGTTTGGTGCTATATAGGTTGGGGTTATATAGTAATGGGGTTTGATGCTGATTGTGGGGATATATTTTCTGAATACCAACACGTGGCAAGGTGACGCCGACGTGTCAGCCGAGGTGCCACGTGTCCTGGTCGTAACGCCGAGGTTATCTCGGCAAGGCCGAGGTTATCTTCGAAGATATCGGAATCCGAGATAAGTGGATAAGGGACAAGAGTCCTAGAATGAAAAGGGAACTCAACCTGGATAAAGGACAAGAGTCCTAGATTGAGAGAAGACTCCAGTTTGGGTAAAGATGAAACTCTTAGAGGGTTTATCCTAATCCCACTGGGAGTCCAAGATTAGTAGTAATCCTGAGTCCATAGAAGTTAGGCTTCTATTGGGACTAGGTTTATGTTGGCTATAAAAGAGAGGCACCCCCATGGGTCTAAGGTATGTTTTTTATGCTCAAGCTTGTGAGTTGAATAGATGATTGATTATCTTTGAGAGATATTGAGTACTGACTTGATCGTCGGAGTACCCCCGGGTGGCGAACCACCGCGGGATTCTTATATTTCTGTTACAGGTTAGCTAGAAGCCATCTATTCTGCCGGTGCTCTCCAGCTGATCACTAAACGGGCAGTGTGGTCAGAAAATCACTCACACAATTTGGCGCCGTCTGTGGGAAAGAAAGAAGAATAGATGGCCAATGACAGACAAAAGGATCAGATTGAAGACAAACACTCCTGCTGGGAGTGGGAGACCTATCGACCTCGACGCTGAAGGGGACGACCGCAACATAGAAACTCGTGACCAGAGTCACGGAGTGAAAGACGCTGGCTAAGAAGGTGACGCATCAAAGACAACAGATCGAAGCGGATACTACAACAAAGATGACCTCTAGGTATGGAAGGATAGATACCTGCGGAGGAACGAAGACCCTTCCAGAAGGGATGCAAAGACAGGGGGCATGAGCGCTTCCAAGGAGATGACATTCAAGTATAGAAGAGCTCAGCCTGAGTGAGCAGATCCTGGATTCTAGATCCCGGACCCTAGAAGACATGATCTCGGCTTAGATGAATAGGCCCAAGAAGACGAGAGCTCAGTTTAAGTGAGCAGATCCTGGATTCCAGATCCCGGACCCTAGAAGACATGATCTCGGCCTAGAAGAGTAGGTCCAAGAAAAGAAGAGCTCAACCCGAGTGAGCAGATCTAAGAAGATAAGATCTCGGCACTTAAGTCTGAGAAGAGAAGAGCACAGCAAGCAGATCTAAGATCCCAGAGGATAAAAAGGAAACACACAAGATCAGACTAAAGTTGGCCGGGTTGAAAACCCCGGCTTGAATCCAAAGATAATGCTTAACCGAAGTTAAGCCAAGAAGATGTTTAATCGAAGTTAAACCAAGATGATGCTTAACCGAAGTTAAGCCGAGAAGATGTTTAACGGAAGTTAAGCTGAGATGATACTTAACTGAAGTTAAGCCGAGACAATGTTTAACCGAAGTTAAACCGAGATGATGCTTAACCGAAGTTAAGCCGAGACAATGTTTAACTGAAGTTAAGCCGAGATGATGCTTAACCGAAGTTAAGCCGAGACAATGTTTAACCGAAGTTAAACCGAGATGATGCTTAACCGAAGTTAAGCCGAGACAATGTTTAACCGAAGTTAAACCGAGATGATGCTTAACCGAAGTTAAGCCGAAATGATGTTTAACCGAAGTTAAACCGAGATTATTCCTTATTTTCACTTGTTGAAATTTGTAGCAATTTACAAGTTGAAGTTAAGCTGATTCCTTATCTTCACTTGTTGAAATTTGTAGCAATTTACAAGTTGAAGTTAAGCTGAGATGATTCCTTATCTTCACTTGTTGAAATTTGTAGCAATTTACAAGTTGAAGTTAAGCTGAGATGGTTCCTTATCTTCACTTGTTGAAATTTGTAGCAATTTACAAGTTGAAGTTAAGCTGAGATTACTGTTTCTCTTCGCTTGTTGAAATTTGTAGCAATTTACAAGTTGAAGTTAAGCTGAGATGATTCCTTATCTTCACTTGTTGAAATTTGTAGCAATTTACAAGTTGAAGTTAAGCTGAGATGGTTCCTTATCTTCACTTGTTGAAATTTGTAGCAATTTACAAGTTGAAGTTAAGCCGAGATTACTGTTTCTCTTCGCTTGTTGAAATTTGTAGCAATTTACAAGTCGAAGTGAAGCCGAGGTTATTGCTTAAACACTTGTAGAAATTTACAAGTTGGTTAACCCGAAGAAGATGCTTAACACTTGTTGAAATTTGTAACAATTTACAAGTTGAAGTTAAGCCGACATATGATCATCTGTTGAAATTTGCAGCAATTTACAGGTTGAAGTAAAGCTAAGTATATTGTTTAAACACTTGTTGAAATTTGTAGCAATTTACAAGCAGATAATTGTTTAAACACTTGTTATAATTTGAGAAAAGTTTATAAGTATATATACTTGTTGAAATTTATGAAAAGTTTGCAAGCCAGAATCTTGCCGAAGAAAAGTTTGCAGTTATTATACCCGAGGTATGTAACCCCGAGAAGATTGCACAAAGAAGAAAGAGCATACTAAAGACACGCAAAATATTCTAAGTATAGAATCATGCAAGGGCAGTCAAGAAAAGACAAAGGCATAAGCATTCAGAGAAGGAAAGTTGAATTAGACATTCAAGAACAAGGAGGCACATCAGCCATATGCAGAACTTACATTGTCTAAAAAATAAAAAGGTACAAGAGTACAAGCAACAAAAAAGGAAAAACTTCAAAAACCGAGGTGATGCTTAACCGAAGTTAAGCCGAGATGATGTTTAACCGAAGTTAAACTGAGGTGATGCTTAACCGAAGTTAAGCCAAGATGATGTTTAATCGAAGTTAAACTGAGATGATGCTTAACCGAAGTTAAGCCGAAATGATGTTTAACACTTGTTGAAATTCTGAGAGAATTTACAAGTTAAAAAATGCACAAAGTTAAATGTCGGCAAAAGATTCGCCGGAGTCAAACGTCGTTTTGATTAGAACAGAACTACTAAGTGCACGCCAGAAGTGGTGACCAGAATTGTGAAAGGAATAAATGCCTCAAGAAACAGGGATGATAGTTTGCAAAGGCCAAGAGAAAGAGGGTCTAAAGGGAATGAATTAAATACCAGAAGTTTTAATACATCGGCAAAAGAAGAACACATCAGGTCTGTGACTACGGCACGAAGCCAACTTCCCTAATGTGATCCTAAGTACAACTTATGTTCACATTAGGGGGCAGAGAGAAGGTGATGTCAACACTTGTTGAAATTTTTGAGCAAATTACAAGATGAGTTAACCGAAGATTATGAAGTCTTACCACTTGTTGAAATTTGTAGCAATTTACAAGTTTGGTATAGCCGAGATAACATTGAAAGATGTTTCCGAGATATGATCATCCGAGATGACCAACTAGCTTGTTAAGAGCTGAGAAGGTTGGCAAGTACAAAAATGAAGACCTTAAAGAACTAGGGACTGAAAGCAAGAACGTCGGACTGATCTGCTTCGACGAACGACGATGGTTCAGCCTCAGCAGTCAGTTGGAGGAGCTTCTCTACCGTTACCTCGGCATCAATTTCAAGAAGGAAGCAAACTACTCGGCATCAGCGACAGGTTGTGTCTCACCCCCAGAAGACAGTTGGAAAGAACTTCTCAGCAGCCTTCTCAACCACGAGCTCAGCATCAACCTCCTGAAGAGTTTGGTCAAAGCTCTTCTCGGCGATTGGCACCTCGGAGTTTTGAAAGCAAAAATCTGGGAAAAGACACAGAAAACAGAAACAAGAATGTAATTCGTAAATCAAACATGGTGATGAAGGTATCAGGAAATTAAAACAAAACGATTGCATAGGTGTGTCAAGCCAAGAACAGTGGCAGAAATCAACAGATATGTGAACAGTGTATATTCAAGAAGATGATTTGGAAAGCAACAAGAAATAAAACCAGGAGGAACAGTAGCTTACCAGAAAGAGGGAAGCCGGAATGAGAATTGCCGAAGTCTGACGACGGATGCGAAAATAACAGAATGACGTAAGCTTCATCGGAGGAGAGGAATGAAGACAGCTGCAGAAGCTTGAAAGCTTAGAACAATGACGGATTTAAGCAAAAGAGCTAGAAAGAGGAAAAAGCTAGAGGAATGAATGAAGAAAGAGAAAAATTAGAGTCAAGAAGATGACGAAGTTCAAAGATAAAGCCAAGTGCACAAGCACTAAGTAAGTATGTGAAGAATAAGAAAGTAATGACCCAGACACAATGCTAGCAACAGAAAGCGGATGACAAGAACAGTGCCAGACATTCAAACAATTCAAAACTTAAAGACAGACGAAAATAGAAGGCAACAGATGGCAAGTAAACAGATTCAGAAGAGTTATAAGAGATTGAGCTTAATAGCAAGTAAAGAGTTTATGAACCTACCAAGTGAAATGAACGCCGATATGAAAATCGCCGGGGTCAAATAGATGACTGGAAATCGAGAACTCACCAGAGAGTGAGTGGAGCAGTTGCAAAGCTCTTGGAGTTTACGAATTAATGGAACCAGAACCTCGGTTAGCAGGTGCGATTTCAAGCAGCTTGGAAAGGATGAAACTTGATTCTTGACACCAGTGGACAGTAAAGTCCAGGGAACTTTGAGGTCGGCGAGTTTGATCTCGGACAGAAGGGCATAGATGAACGAACCGTGTAGGTTCCATCACCTCAGAATGCCGAGGTAATAGAACCTAGGGGGCAGTTGTGGGGATATATTTTCTGAATACCAACACGTGGCAAGGTGACGCCGACGTGTCAGCCGAGGTGCCACGTGTCCTGGTCGTAACGCCGAGATTATCTCGGCAAGGCCGAGGTTATCTCCGAAGATATCGGAATCCGAGATAAGTGGATAAGGGACAAGAGTCCTAGAATGAAAAGGGAACTCAACCTGGATAAAGGACAAGAGTCCTAGATTGAGAGAAGACTCCAGTTTGGGTAAAGATGAAACTCTTAGAGGGTTTATCCTAATCCCACTGGGAGTCCAAGATTAGTAGTAATCCTGAGTCCATAGAAGTTAGGCTTCTATTGGGACTAGGTTTATGTTGGCTATAAAAGAGAGGCACCCCTATGGGTCTAAGGTATGTTTTTTATGGTCAAGCTTGTGAGTTGAATAGATGATTGATTATCTTTGAGAGATATTGAGTACTGACTTGATCGTCGGAATACCCCCGGGTGGCGAACCACCGCGGGATTCTTATATTTCTGTTACAGGTTAGCTAGAAGCCATCTATTCTGCCGGTGCTCTCCAGCTGATCACTAAACGGGCAGTGTGGTCAGAAAATCACTCACACACTGATGTTTGCTGCAATGATTGTTTGTTATGCGGTTGTGGCTTTTGTGTAACGTTGTCGTGTTGTTTAGTTTAGGACGTTGTTTGTCGGTTTGACAATGTTGTGTAGGGTCAATTCATGTGTATCCGTTTGATATGTTTTGGTGGTTGGGTGTTTATTTGCCATTGTTGTGTGGGGTTTGTGTTCGGTGTTAGATTTTTTCGTAGGGTTGTATTGTGGCGAAGCATGTGGTCCCGTTAGGTGTTTTGAAATATTCACATTGTTGCAGTGGATTTTATGTTTACCCTACAACATAAAACCACTGCACGAAATCCACTAAATGTTGTTAATATCTACATTGAAAAGTACAACATGTTTTTCCCATTATACAGTAAGAAATAATCACGTTGTTTCGATCGGTTTTCCGTTAAAAGTAAGAATTTTTTTTACTTCAATGCAGTGGATTTATGTGTTAGGTGTTAGTTTGTTTGACATGGATGTATAGTGTCACACCATGTTTAACAATACTAAATTTCACACTGTTGAAATATTCCCATCGATGCCGTGGATTTTATTTACACCCTACAACATGAAAACACTGCATCAAATCCACTCTGTGGTGTTTATTTTTACATTGGAGCTTGTGGTCCCGTTTGGTGTTCAATTTTGGGACGATGTTTATCAACCATTGCCCAGGCTGTAAATATTCACATTGGTGCAGTGGATTTAATGTTCACCATACAACAGAAAAACAATGCATGAAACCCAGACAGTGATGTTAATATTTACATTGTACGACACACCATGTTTACATTGAAGAGTACACCATGTTTGAGGAGTGTTGATCTTGTTCCATTATCTGTCTGTCCTTTGATTTTTTAAATCCAATTTGAGGAGTCAGGATTGTTAATCATGTCTTTTGTTTTGGTGTGTGATTGACGTGTTCTGTTGGCGATGTGGTGGAAATATGTGAAGTGTGAGATTTGTTAGTAGTTGGTTATATGTTACTATGTTAATATGAGAAGGATGTACTAGTGCACGTGGTATTCTGTCCATGTTTCATGTGTGCGATCGTTAACGTATTGTTCTAATTGTTTCCTGTAATTGTGCGCTTGTTTGGTAAGATGTTTGTTGTCATATATTAATGTGGTTTTCAATGGTATTGGTTGTGGTGATAACTGTTTGAGGTTGTTGCAGGAATTTCGCGTCGAGACTCAGCGCGACGTAACGTTGGAGGGAAACAAACCGAATCACCCAAGGGGAAATCATCATCGACGAGATTGGCGGTGAGAAGACAAAGTAAACTGTCATTCAAGAATAAGAAACCACGCCCCGCTGGTGTGAAAAGTGAACCGATAAGGGCAGTAGTTGACCCATCAAAGCTAATGTATCGGTCAAATATGGCTGGGGTGATTAAAACTATTTATGAAGTTGTGTTGGGTGAAGCTCATATAATTCACTTACAAAAAACCCCGTTTTGGCTAATGATTGACGCGATACGGACAAACAATTTGACAGAGAAAACTTTCAAAAAATGTGACGGGACAGTGTGCCACATTATTCAGACGTACAACCCAGCAGATGAAAAGTTTTACATTGGGGGGAAAGGTATACCACTACGCAACAGTGATGTCAGACTCATATTTGGGATACAATGTGGCCGGGATAAATTGGACTTGACATACGGTACGAAACCTCCCTCTGATTTCATCCAACGACGTTGTCCGAACATTGGGCAGATATCTTGCAAAGCTATCAAGGAGCTTATGGTTGAAGCATTGCAAGGGACCACCACACGTGACAAGGAAGATGTTGCAAAGCTGTTATGTTTGTACATCTGTGCAAAGTTATTTTTCGCAACTATCGAGGAGGCTATTGGGTGGGCTTACGTCCGAGCCACCGACAAACTAGAGACACTGAGGCTGTATGACTGGACAGCGGCAATCCGTAATACGCTGATTGGGTCGTTGAATGATTTCTACAACAAACCAGCAAAAGTGACTAGTTGCGTTGTCGCATTGTTGGTAAGTCATACTTCATGATTCCATGGTCATTTGTGATTACATCAGTTGTTTGATGCTTATGTTTAAATTACAGTTTTTGGTTTGTGAGCACACCAACCTAATCGAGCCTGAGCGGCCTAAATTGTTTCCACGATTTTGTAACTTTTCCTGCTAAACCAACCACTTTGTATGGTCCTTCCCAGTTAGGTCCTAACTTGCCATCTCTAGGTACAAAAGTCTTGCCCATTACTTTGCGCAGTACCCAATCTCCAATCTTGAATTGCCTTAGATGCCCTGTTTTGTTATATTTTCTGGATAACTCTTGCTGGTATGAGGCAATGTGAACTAGTGCTCTTTCCCTTCTCTCTTTTGCAAGGTCGAGTTCCAAGGTTATGGCTTCTTCATTCAAGTTTGGGTCAAAATTTTCACTTCTAATAGTGGGGAGGCCTACTTCTAGTGGCATTACTGCCTCCATTCCATAGGCCAAGGAAAAAAGGCGTTTCTCCAGTTGACCGCTGAGGTGTGGTACGGTAAGCCCATAAAACACGAGGAAGCTCCTCAGCCCATTTCCCTTTTGCTCTCTCCAACCTTTTCTTCAAACCATCTAAGACGACTTTGTTCGAAGCTTTTGCCTGGCCATTCGCTTGAGGGTATGCTGGTGTAGAGTTGTAGAATTCTATCTTGTATTCCTCGCAAAAGCCCCTGAAAATTTTGCCATCGAACTGAGTGCCATTGTCAGATATTAGAGGCTTGGGTATGCCGAATCGAGTTATGATGTTCTGCCAGACAAACTTTTTAACGCCTTTCTCCTTTATCGATGTGAGTGCTTCTACCTCCACCCACTTTATGAAGTAGTCTGTTGCTACAAGAAAGAATTTTCTATTGCCGGGTGCAGTTGGAAGTGGTCCCACTATGTCCAGGCCTCACATTGAGAAAGGCCACGGGCTAGTTAATGGTAGAAGCTCTCTGGCTGGTTGATGTATTTGGTGTGCAAACTTCTGACATTTCTCGCACCTCTTGACTTCCTTGTGTCTTGTTTACTTGCTTCATATGCCTCATGTTTGAGCATCTTTGTTAAGCTTATGTTGGCCATATCTTAGCTTGTATTTCTGGTTATTTTGCTGTGGCATACCACTGTTTTTGCTTGGTTTTGTCATTCCATGCATGCCTTATACACTTGTAGTGTAAATCATATAAACTAGCCTTGTATGCTTCATGAAGTAGCATGTCTTTCTAGCTTATGTTGAGTCCATTTCAGCATGTTTTTGGCGATGTTTTGCCATGTCATATCTCTGTTAGGGTCTGGTTTGGTCACCTCTTGCATGCTCCATGCACTTGTAGTGCAATTCCATGAAATAGCCTAACATGCTTCATGAAGTAGCATGTCATTTGAGCATGCTTTTGGCTTAACTTAAAGAAGATTTTGTTCATGTTTTAGCATGTTTAAGGTCTGATTTTAGTTGTTTTGGCCATGCATGCCATGCTTTGTATAGCTATAGTGCATTCTAGCTTGTTAGCTTTGTGCATTGAGTCCACTAGCATGCATTACTTGGACAATTTGAATGATTTGGCATCATTTATAATGTGATTTCAGTCCATGTTTCATGGTCATGCACTTGCATTTAGCACTTATTCAATGCGTTGGAGGGTTTGCCCCTTTATGTCTTAACATGAATCATTGCGTATGCCTTCATGCCTTAGCTTGTGAACCATCATTTCAGTGTGTTTTTAGGGTTATTGTGCCATGATATAACTCTGATTATTGTTACTTAAGTCATTCCATGCTTGGTCTTACTAGGTGTAGTGTAATCCACCCTATTTGCCTTGCATATTCCATGCCTTATGCCCTTCATGCTAGCACATTTTGGCTTTCTTCCATGCATGTTTTAGTATCATTTTAACATGTTCTAGGATTGTTTTGGGTTGCCTTAGCCATATCCTTCATGCTTTGTATAGCTGTAGTGCAATTGGCCTTGCTAGCTTTGTGTTTTGTTGACTCATGCATGCTATCTTTGAGCTATTTAGATGATTTGGCATCATTTAATACTTCATTTTAGAGCTTATAGCATTGCCATGTTCCCACTTCATTCATGTCTTGAATGCCTTTAAGTGTTGTGCATTGTTGCCTAGTTTGAGACCTAGCATGCATGCCATCTTGCCTAGGTATTTGAGCCACCATCTCAGCATAATTTGGTCTTTGTTTAGACATATTTAAGCTCTGTCCATGATTGGTTCATGCATTTGTGCCATGTATTGCATGCTTCCTTTGTTGCTCTTTGCTAGCCTTATGCCTTAAGGACCCTAGCATGCCATGCTTGTGTTGTTTGAGTGGTTTGGCACCATTTCTTACCTTATTTCAGTACACTTAGTGTTGTTACACTTCCATACTTTTCACTGTTTAAGTGCTCTTGATAGTTGTACCTTAGTGCCTTAATTGGTGAGCCAATTGGCATGCATGCTTGCATTTGTTTTTGATGCCTTTGTTTTATCCTTATGGCCACTGATTTGGGCATGACTGAGGTCTACCCTTTTGGTTTAAGTCCATTGAGTATGTTTTATTGCATGTTGTTTGCATGCTTATATTACATCGCATTGTGCATGCCATGTTCATCGCATTGTGTATGCCTTATACCTCGCATTGTGTATGCTTAGGTTACATCATTGCATTGTGCATGCTAATTGATATTTGCATTGTGTATGCTAGTTGTTGCATGCATTAGCATTGTGCATTGTGCATGCCATTAGCCTTGTTAGGTTGTTCAAGTTGCATTCCATGCCTGCATGCTCGAGTCACATTGTGTATGCCATGCTTGTTGTTGCATTGTGTTTGGAATAGGTGTTAGTCCAAACACGGGAAAAGAGGGACGTTTCATACTTGAAGTGATGAAACGTGCCTCAATTCCCAGTCGCCGATGCTCTTGATCATACATGATAGAGTTTTAGGCCTTATGTGTTTACTTCTGCATTCATTTCATATTGAATTGTGCAACTTTGCCTCTCGGCCATCATGCATTGAAATGCGCGATTGATGGCCCGAGGGTCGAGAACTACACTCCCTTGAGTTCATGACATGATAGGGAGGGTGGTTGTGCACACATATCTTGCAAATACATTGCCATGCCCTTTCTTGCTCTTTGTTGCAGAAAAGTGGAGTCCAGCAGCAACAACTGGTAGGCCAGCCAGAAAAACTAGCTGGCCGACCACTTTCTCTGGTTTTCAACAACCAAAAGTGGTCGGCAGGTGGCTGGAGAGACCAAAAGTGGTCGGCCACCCTCCCACAGGTCTCCCAAGGTGGAGTTTCATCTTTTTGGAGCTTGGTGCAAGGTTCTGAGGACAATTGAAAACGGAGGCAAATCGAGGCATCGCATTGGATTTCCAAACGAGGTGACCGGGCTTGCATGCATTCCTCTCCCTCTGAGGCTCCTGATTTACTGCTTTCCTTAGCTACCATGCTTAGATAACTAGTTTTGCTTTGGTTTGTACCTTAATAGTTAATGCGTTTAGCTATTTCAATTAGTTTTGTAATAATTAGCTAACTAGGATTAGTTAATTAATTTGTTTTGTAATAATTAGTTTAATTAGCTTAGATTAGCTAGTTAGCTTCTTATTCGGTCCCTCCTGTGAGAGGGTGTATTGTTGTAATAAGCGTGTGTGTGTGCGATGCATGTCTTCCAACCCCATTTCTTTCTCCTTTTTACTTAACCGCTTACGATGGTTAGTTTTAGGGCATGTTTCATTTAGCATACCTTATGCTTCGCATGCGTGCATTATATACACCGGGCTCGGCGCATCATACTAACTGCATTGTATTTCAATTCCTATTTGAATACATGTTATCAAGTTGCATTTCACATGCCATTCTAGAATAGCCGAGCCTATTTTAGTTGCATTTTCGTATGTGTTGCATTAGCCATCTTAACATGAACTAGGGTCATACATGATTTCTAACTAGCTCTTTGTTTTGGCTCGGAGTATACTGTGAGTGTTTACGCTTTAGCATACTGCATGTGTGTTAATGCTGCCATAAAAGCATGCTTGCCATGAGGCTAACTGCTTATTTGATATAATTGCTTGAATGCCTGTGGGTGAAGGTTGGATTACTTGAATTGGAACAATTCATCAAATCCTCGTTTTAGCCTACTTGCGAGCAGCAAATTTTAAACCATTTTCACAAACGAATATGCAATGTTTTGTTCCAACTTAGGTGATCTAGTCTATACTTGTTTGCTATGCGCATCACATAGTAATTCTAGATTAATAACAGGAATAAGAACACATGTGTTTTCAAAAACAAGATATCATGCTTAGTACAGGCTGATCTTTGATCGGCCAAGCGGGGGTGCTCATTGCATGACCTTCCCCTCTCGTACCCAAGTTCCCGAGCCGAGGCAACTTTGGTGATGACGGACACGTGGCCTTCGGCATGAGTCAGGGTTTCCTAAATTCCCCCAAAATAAAATATTTAGGTGACGACTCTGTATCTGACAAAACAGCCCATGTTTGGCACTTCTTTATAAAAATCAGTTTTCCAAAACGATTTGCCGGATTTGGACTCTTTGGTGATTATCGGTCTCACATCGCACATTGTGAGATAAGATTCAGAACCGTGACATTTGAGTCTGAACTGTAGTTGCTCAGAGAACAAAACGAGAATTCGCGCCCCCCCTCGCAGGCGCGCGGATATCGGAGGGTTCCCGGGAGCGCGTCTACGGTTTCTGGCGACTCCGTTGGGGATTTAGAGAACTTGACTCGAACTCATGATATCTTGTTTTGACTACACTTATGTGTCTCTTTGCATTGCATTTGCATTGGTGCGCCTAGGACACCGTGTTTGCCGTATGTTATTCCTGAACGGTTTGCCGGAGGCTCGCTTGGAAAAGCGTGCCATAAGGCTGACCGGTTGCGGGCTCTGCCACGACGAGAACACAAACCCCAGTTTTTACTGGGGCACCCTTTTTGACCATTCAACCTAGTGCATAGTGGAATCCATAGTGACTATTCCAAACTAGGACAGGTTGCTTACCCGATTTTAGGTTGTATGAAATCGCTGTGTGCATAGCGAAACCCTAGCTCCTGACAAAATAGGACAGGGAAACCCTACCCCCACCATAGGGGTGTTTTGGCTCTCATTTACTTGTTATTTGTTGTCAGAGTGTGTCTCTATAGGGTTGTGTGTATCAGTTTGCAAGTCTGGGTATCAGGCCTGGGGGCATCAGTATTTGAAGAATCAGTTTTACCAGAGGGTATCAGTTTTCGGACAGATATTTGGGGAACAGTGATCAGTGAGAAGAACAGTATGTTCAGCTTACTAGTGCCAACTGTGTGTTGTCAGGCTAACTGTGTGTTGTCTTTAATTTATTTAGCTCATAACATAGCACACTGCGCGTCTTGGTTGTTTATTTCCTTATTATGCTTTATTTATCTTTTTGCAAGGTAGTTTAGCACAATTGCATCCGACCAGGCAGATATTCCCCGAGCACTCTAGGTTAGAGGTCGAAGGCTTAATCGATCTGAGGATCTGATAGACGGACAACCAGTGTTCCATTCATTACCCCCGGTTACTAGACGGAGGGCAGTTAGGCAGAGGATATCAGTTCAGCAGTCAGTTCAGAGGGCCTTGTTTACCCTACCTGAGTACAGTAGGGATTCTAGTTCTGTTTCTCCCACAGAGAGGGAATACGCATAAGTTCAGTCGGATCCACACTTTTCGGTTGAAATGGAAGAGATGATGCGTTAGCTCTAGGAGACTATGAAAAACATGAAACAGGATGTTGCCCGTCAAACAAAGATTGTGGCACAACAGGCAGATTTAATTGCCAGGTTACAACAACAAACCGGAGCATCTGCTTCACACCAAGCTCCTTCCCTACTCGGAGTTCCAACACCCAGGGAGACAGCCAACGTCTAGGAAAATACGGACGTGCCAACAGGGCCAGCTCCGCCCCCAATCCTACCTTAGCTATCCAAAGCGCCCACCAACTTAGTGGATTCACCGTTTGAATTTAAGGTGGATCCGACAGCGCCAAAAGTGAGCAAGCTAGAAAAGCTCTTCAAGAAGTCTCAAGGAGTTCATTCCATTCCGGATATAGAGGATGGATATACCGACTCGGCCGTGACGCTGTCGGACCGGTTTAAGATGCCGTATATTGACCGCTTTGATGGGTCTAGGGATCCTATGGTACATCTGCGGCTGTTCTCGGATATCTTAAGGCCGATGGGCCTCTCCAGATTACAGAATCTTTCTCTGTTTGGCCGGACCCTGTCGGGTGTAGCGGCTATTTGGTATGCAAAATTGGAAGACTCTGTTAAGAGGAATTGGGAGGAGATAGCTGAGGTCTTTATAGCTCAATACTCCTACAACACATAGATCGAGATTACAATTCGTGATCTTGAGACCACCAGGCAGGAACCGAAGGAGAGCTTCTCCGACTTCGTAACCCGTTGGAGGGCCAAAGCCTCGATGATGACCATCAGGCCGGTTGACAAAGATCAAATACGGATGGTTGTGCCCAACCTCCAGCCTAAGCTTATGCAAAAGATGATCGTTCTCCCCCTACCCACCTTTGCAGATTTACATGAGATTGGGGTGCAAATCGAGGACGCCATGAAACAAGGCCTCATCGATCACGAGAGAGAGCAGCCCAAAAGGGCATTCAACCGCTGTACAAATGCAAGCACGAGTAGTGCTGCAGCTGGCAGAACTTAAGATGTCGGAATGGTCACCACCACCACTCCAAAAACCTTTACAGCTACCCCATTCACTGGTGCGTCCGGAAGTAGCTCACAAACAGCTAAATATGCACCTAGAGGCCAAAGAACCTTCACCCCACTATACATGTCCCTGTCCAAAGCTTTGGGGGTTTTGATCAAGAAAGGGCACTTGAAGCCCCTAGAGCCGCGGCCATTGCCAGAAAAACTTCCTCCCTCCCATAACCCAACTAAGTACTATGCCTATCACCAACAGCATGGTCACGAAACCGACCAGTGCTTTCAATTGCATCATGAGATTCAGGATCGCATCGACAACAAGGTGATCATGCCCCCAGAAAAACCAAACGTCACAACCAACCCTCTCCCACCACATAACCAAGCTCCACATCCCAAATGCATAAACCTAATCTAAACTGGGGTTGTGTCATACGACCCTAGCATATATATCACCCCTTCTCACCTACCCAAGCCGAAGGTGTTCATTCCAAAAAGCACGGATTTGTGCATGCTGGATATCTCCCAAACCCAACCCGAATCACTGGTGGTGACTATCGAGGATAGAACAGGGATGATTGTGGGAGCAGATGGGAATGATGAGTCAGAGCCTGAGGGGTCTGCGAGCGTTGAGTACAACTCGAGCGGTTACATTACACCAACAGGGCAGATTAAGCCGAGGATAGAATTGCCAGTGGGGGCAGAGATTGATGCCGTACAGGAGGATGGACCTAATTAGGGGCTAGATGACCTAGCAGAATTGGAAGAGGACATAGCCAACCTTCAATTCTTCAATGAGCAGGACTCAGGAGACGTGACTATCAACTGGTTTCATCTGGAAGGGTCAGCGGAAGCCACCGGATGGCTCAGTGACGAGCCCGATGTTGTTGAACAACCTTAGCTAGAACAAGGACTGTCAGAAACAGGGACATCAACAGTGGCCGGAATGGCCGGAAATCAGGAGCTATCACCGGAGAGCATCGATGATAAGAATTTTGCTCGGGATCAGAGCATTTTGAGCACAGAGGATATTGAATAGTAGGCTGCACTGAAGCAGTTCGAGCAGGAAAAGATCAAAGATCTGGAAAGGCCAAAGCCCCTGAGGGGACGAAATGTGCTGTGCACGCCGTAGTAGTTGTAACAAAACCGAATAGTTGCTTGTCGATGGCCGATGGAATGTGGTGGGAAGATGATGACCTATGCCTTGCCCACACAGACGAAGATTGGGGACGAAACCAACCGGATGATACCTGGTATGTGGGGGAGGTTGACCACATGACTAGAAGTGGGCGGTATTTCAAGCCCCCACATTTAGATCAACCAGAGGCGTCCGAAAAGGACATAGAGGCGGAGAAGCAGAAAGAAAAGTTACTCGAAGAGGAGGCTGTGTTGAAATAGCTTAAGAAGATACAAGCAGACATTTCCATCTGGGGACTGCTTATGGCTTCAAGGGTACACAGACAAGCTGTCCTTTCTGCAATGGACAAAGCTAAACTTTCAATCGACACCATGCTTGACCAGCTGGTAGGATTGGTTTTTCCAGGAGGAGCTTCCCCGACGTTGACCTTCATAGACAAGGAGTTGCCGCCTGGGGGCTCAAACCATAACAAACCGCTCTATATTTCTGTCGAGTGTAGAGACAAATGGGTGCCAGTGGTTCTTGTTGATACAGGATCTGCTACCAACGTGTGCCCGTCGAGGACAGCATATGCAATTGGGTTGAAACCCGTGGATTTTGTACCTAGTGCCCAGGTGATAAGAGCATACGACAATACTAGTAGAGAAGTGATGGGGACTGTGCAGATCCGAACTTAGGTTGGTCCAGGACAACATGATATTGACTTTCATGTCTTGGACGATCCCGCAACCTTTAATCTACTCCTAGGGCGGCCGTGGCTGCACCAGGTGAAGGCGGTCTCTTCAACCCTCCACCAGATGTTGAAGTACCCCCCACGGGAAGGGGGTGGCCATAGTTTTTGGGAATTCGTCAATCCATCCACCGCCAGAGGTTTCTACGCCAGTATTGGAGATCGAACATGACGCGGAGGATGTGTTCCTATCAAGATTTACCCTAGCCGAGGCCGGGGTTGTACAAAGTATCTTAGCTATTGATGAGGGACTCTATGTCAGCGCACAATCAGTTTACCTTATGAACAAGCTACAACATATCATCGGGATAGGATTAGGACGCAGTGGCCGGAAAGGTGTTGCAACATCGGCCGAAGTGCCACATAACCCACATACCTTTGGTTTAGGTTATCTACCTACCAAGGAGGACTGGGTAAGGAAAGGGAAAGAAATGGCCGGAAGGGCCAGAGCTAAGTAGGCGGGGAAACATTTTGAGTTGATGCACCGACCGATCCGGGGTACCCTAAACAGACGCTTTGTCCGGGAGTGGGAGGATTTCCCGTTCTGCGGCTTCCTAGAGCCATGGTTGAACGCAGAGAGGAGGCACTTGCTGGGGTTTGAGATCTTCTTTGACTTGCAATTGTCTGGGGATGACGTTGCCGAGGAGCAGACAGACCCGATAGCCGAGGCTAAGTAGTGTAAGGAAGTGGATTTCGAGAGCACCAAGTTTGAAATGGAGGTAGCACTGGCTTGTCTACTTTCAGATCCTCCGATCGTACATGAGTGCTTGGGGGATGACCTCTCAGTGTCCATGATTGGGAATGAAACGGCTGCGAACCCACTTTCAAACATTTTGGATGCATCCATAGCACCCTCCCTCGTCTGGCAATACGAGGAAGGCTTCTTATCGAGCAGCACCGGGTCAGGTAGTGAGCCAGAATTTGATTCCACCGAGTCTGTAGGGTCGGAATTAGGTTCTAGCTCGTCTGAGTCTGAGTCTGGTATTCCTGGGGGTGATAACCCGGATGCCACAGTCCTGTCTAGGTCGTCTTTTTCGTTTTCCTTTGAGTCTGTTGTAACAGAGGAACCAGGCGACTTGGAAGAAATTAATGAGAATTATGCTGTTGTGGCCTTTAATTACTTTTTTGTGCCCTTAATTTATTTCTTAAATCAGGATTTTCAAAATTTTGATGAAAACGACGAGAAAGAAATTCCTCCGATTTTGCAATATTTGCTTGATCAAGAGCAGGAGAGGTTTGTTAAACCCTTGGTTGATGAAATCACCCAAATTAATGTTGGTACTGAGAAGGACCCGCGGCTGGTCCAGATCGGGTCCACGTTGTCTTCGGAGGAGCGTGAGCGCTTAGTCGCTTTGTTAAAAGATTCCAAAGATGTTTTTGCGTGGTCCTACGAAGACATGCCTGGAATCGATCCTGAGATTGTACAGTATCGGATCCCTCTTGACCCAGAGGCCCGACCTGTCAAGCAGAAGCTCAAAAGGTTCCGCCCAGACTGGGCTCTCAAGATCAAAGAAGAGGTCACCAAGCAAATTGACGCAGGGTTCCTGCTGGTATCTGAATACCCAACTTGGTCGGCCAATATTGTTTCAGTGTCGAAGAAGGACGGCAGAATTCGGGTATGTGTGGATTTCAGGGATTTGAATAAAGCCAATCCGCAAGACGACTTTCCTCTGCCGCATATCGATGAATTAGTGGACTTCACTGCAGGGCATGCGTTGCTCTCGTTCATGGATGGGTTTTCAGGCTACAATCAGATATTGATGGCATCCGAAGATCGGGAGAAGACTACTTTTACCACCCCGTGGGGAACCTATTGTTATAGGGTGATGTCATTTAGGCTGAAGAATGCTGGAGCTACGTATCAATGGGCTGCGACCACAATATTGCACGACATGATCCACAAGGAGGTTGAGGTGTACGTGGACGACATGATTGTCAAGTCCAAGGAAAGAGAGGGCCACTACACTGCCTTGCAAAAATTCTTTCAACGGATCAGAGAGTATAGGCTGCGGCTAAATCCTCAGAAGTGTACATTTGGCGTTACAGCAGGAAAAATGCTGGGGTTCTTGATCACATAGAGAGGTATCGAGGTCGATCCTTCCCAAATCAAGGCCATCTTAGAAATGCCACCACCAAGGACTGAAAAGGAGGTGCGAGGCTTTTTGGGTAAAGTGCAATTCATCAGACGGTTTATTTCAAAATTAACCTTGACTTGTGAACCACTCTTTGGTCTCCTGAAGAAAGGAAAGAAATTCCAATAGGACGGCCGATGCCAAGCTGCTTTTGAACAGATCAAACAATATTTACAGAACCCACCTATGTTGTCACCGCCTGAGCCGGGGAAACCATTGATTCTGTATCTTTCAGTGACTGAAACTACAATGGGCTGCATGCTCGCACAGGAGTCTGAGGACAAAGTGGAGAGAGCTATCTACTATCTGAGCAAGAAAATGCTGGATTACGAGACTCGCTACACTCCGTTGGAGAAGGCTTGTCTGGCCTTGGTATGGGCTACCAGGAAGCTGCGGCACTACCTGTTAGCTCACTCTGTAATACTGGTTTTGAGATTAGATCCTATCAAATATCTTTTCGAGAAACCGGCACTTACGGGTAGGCTAGCTCGCTGGTTGCTTCTGCTTTCCGAATTCGATCTGAAGTTTGTGACGCGCAAGTCAATAAAAGGGAGAGCGGTAGCGGAGTTCCTAGCCGATCACCCAGTCGAAGGGGATGAAGCAGTTGAGTACCTATTCCCAGACGAGGCCATTCTATATGTTGAAGAAGAAACTTGGACGATGTACTTTGACGGAGCGTCAAACCAATATGGGTATGGGATAGGGGTGTTGCTAATAGCACCCAACAATTCCCGCATACCGCTAGCATTCAAACTTCGGTTCAAAGTCTCGAACAATGAGGCAGAGTATGAGGCATGTATTGCCGGTTTAGAAGCCGTCCTGGAACTAGGGGCAAAACGGTTGGATGTCATCGGGGACTCGAACCTTGTTGTATCTCAAGCTAAAGGAGATTGGAAAGTTAAAGAAGAAAAGAAGAAAATCTATCACCAAGCCTTGGACGTTCTAATTCCTCGGTTTGAGAAACTGAATTTCGCCCATCTATTAAGAGAGAACAACAGGTTCGCAGATTCATTAGCAACTCTATCTTCTATGATAGACATCCATTTTGGAGTCTGAATGCGTCCGGTCATCATCGAATAGAAATTTGTGCTGGCCTATGAGCTGATTGCTGCCATAGATGAGGTACAAGATGAGAATCCCTGGTATAACGACGTCTGGAACTTCTTGGAAAAGGAAGCATATCCACCAGGGTCAAATGCCAAAGATAAGAGGGCAATTCGAAGAATGGCTGCTCAGTTCATCGTCTGCAGGGGTAAACTGTACAAGAGGGGTCATCTGGGGATGTATAAATTGTGTGTTGATGCTGAAGAGTCCAGCGTCTGATGGAGGCCATCCATGGAGGAGAGTGCGGAGCGCACATGAACGGGGTGATGCTAGCCCGGAAGATCCTTAGACAAGGTTATTACTAGTCCACCATGGAGGAGGATTGTATTGGCTTTGTCCGGCGATGCCACAAATGTTAGATCCATGCAAACCGCATGAACATTCCGCCGTCAAAGCTGTATAATATGACTTTGCTATGGCCATTTTCAGTCTGGGGGATTGATGTGATCGGGGCTGTCACTCCGAAGGGGTCCAATGGGCATGAGTACATTTTGGTAGCGATAGAATACTTCACGAAGTGGGTTGAGACCCAATCTTATGCGGTGTTGAAGGCATCGCATGTTGCAAAGTTCATCAGGAACAACATCATCTGTCGCTACGGGGTCCCGAATAAGATCATTTCAGATAATGGTTCCCACTTCAAGAAGGAGGTGGTCGACTTGTTGGAAAAGTACAACGTGGCGTTCCATAAGTCATCTACATATCGGCCGCAAACCAATGGAGCAGTTGAGGCCGCCAACAAGAATATCAAGCACATTCTACAGAAGATGGTGGAAACCTACCGGGACTGGCCAAATAAGTTGCCATTTGCTCTGTGGGGCTACCAGACTTCAATTCGAACTTCTACTGGAGCAACTCCGTATTCATTGGTTTATAGGATGGAGGCTGTTCTGCCTATCGAAGTTGAGGTTCCGTCATTACGGGTATTGGCTGAGTGTCAGATAGTTGAGGCAGATTGGCAGCAAAGCAGGTTCGAAGAACTCATGCTGTTTGATGAAAGAAGGCTGAAAGTGCTGTATCATGTTTAGGGTTATCAACGAAGAATTGCCAAGGCTTTCAACAAGAAGGTTAAGTCTAGGAATTTGAAAGAAGGGGATCTAGTGCTCAAAGACAACCAAGCTCCCATTCACGACCCTAGGGGCAAGTTCAGACCCAACTGGACTGGTCCTTACATCATCAAGTCTATCTGGTTGGGTGGAGTAGTCGTTTTGATGGATCTAGATGGCCTAGAGTTCTCCCAGCCGATCAACATGGACAAATTGAAGAAATATTATCCCTGTGTGGCTTGCTAGGCTGAAAACCCGAAAGGGCGACCTAGGCAAAAGTTAGAGCATGAAAAAATTGAAATTATAAAAACTGGGCTCGCAAGGTTGAAAACCAGCAAAAGGCGGCCTTGGCAAAAGTTAGAGCGCAAAAGGAGAGTGTTAATACACGAGTGAACCTGCGCCGAACTACGTAAGGCTTGATTCCCATCTTTGGGATACATAGGCAACTTCATCCTGAAGTTCAACCATAAAAACTTCCCCGATCAACTTTGTCCATGTGATCATCTCGATCATCTTTGTCTATTCTGCATTCAAGAGCTCGGTTGTGATCTCCAGTGCAATGCTATTCAGACTAGGGGCAACTTTCCAGTTGTTGGAATTCGGGGTTGTACATCTCAGTGATAGATCTCGGGTGTGTCCAGTTCTGATCCATATCGAAAATGATTTTGAAAAGTTTTAACAGAAGTTGATTTTGTTCAAATTAATCTTTTTACAACTTAGACCATTTTTGGACCAAACGGAAAATTCTCAGTACCCACAACCTTCAATTTCATTGATTTCAATACAGAGTTCTCCTACTCTTGAATACAAATTGAAGTTGTTTTTTTATTACATTCATAAAGAAAACTTGAAAGTATTGATAAAGCAATAAATTCGGGGCATGGATAAGCCAGGTGTTCCTGCGCCCCCTCCTAGAGCTAGTCGAAGACTCTAACATCAAAGTAGGCCCAATCTGCGCCTCCTCATCAAGCCAAGCTATGCACTCATCAGAGAGGGTGCAACTGAAAGTGGGAGCGGGGGCCAGAAGCTCTCTAGTCCTCCATGCTGTGACATACCGAGCTAGCTGCGTGCCTTAGACCAGAAATGCAGCAGGGTACTCTATCCCTTCTTCCGGACAAGTCTGATCATGGCCGAACTGGCGTCGGAATCAGAATGGAAAATAGAACACACAGTGTGTCATGCCAATCAGCTAAATCCCGGGCTGGCGAGTTATGTTGTAGCTCATCACCGGTAGATTGAGCCAAGGACAACGCCAAGCAATACTGGTAGCAGATAGACCGCACATCCATTCGAACCACCATCCCTCATCGGGGGCATCGACTAGACGTCGTCGGAAGAAATAGATGCGAGCTGAGTACGTTGGGCATGAGTCCACAACCTTTAATTTATCCATCAACCACACCTGGGGAGGGATGAAAAAAATGAGAGATTAAAGAATAGAGAGGTATATGTAGAGAGAAAAGTGAGAAAAGGGTTTTGAGAGAAAAATCGAACTTGAGGGCCGAGTGATGTGAGAAATATATGTGAGATAGGGTGGGAAACATTACCTACTATAGTAGTGGGCTCCCCGCAAATCTAGTCGTCTCCCGGCGATGAAAAGCGTCCAAACCCATCAATGTCTCAGCCAATGTCATGGCGATGCAGCTCTTGCTTTCTTTTAAGCCCTCGGCAACTTCAACCAGACGAATGCTAAACCCTCTGGAGCCTGAGGCGAGCAAGAAATGAGACAACATGCACAAGCAAAGCGCATGTCGCTGATAACCCTACCAGTCATGATCGCCGCGGTCACTGGCATCAGAAAATTGACTAATCAAGCTGGGGATGTCCAGCACTCCATCACGAGTTAATGACCGAGCGTCATGTAAAGTAAGCCCACACATCCGTCCTAAGGCTTGGACGTGGCCAAAGCGGAATTGTGGCAAAATTTCTTCATTGCATTCGGATTCCATCAAAACTTAGAAGTCTTCGAAAGTGGGACATACCTTATGACTGCTAAAGCTAAAGACGTGTGTTACCGGGTTCCAAAACTTTGCCGCGGCATGAAGAAACGGAAAACGTAGCGGGGTGCGACTCAGCGTGAATAGTGCATTTATGCCGAAGCCCCGAAAATTCACCTTTTCCGAGCCATCCAAGGTAGCAATCCAATTTGTGAGATTTTGGATAAGGAATGCCTCCATTTTGGTGCAAAATTGAGTTAGAATGAGAGAACCACGAAGCTGGAACTTTTATGGAGGATAAGGCACTGTTTGGAGGACAAGTGTCAGAAAACTGGAGGTTCCTAGGTAAAGTGGTCGGCCGACCACTTTTTCTGGTCGGCCAGCTACTTTTTTGGGTTGCAGACAGAAAAACTGGTCGGCAGGCTCCTATGGTGGTCGGCCATGAGCAAAAAGCTGGTCTTCAGCTGTTTCTTGTCTCCAGAAGGGAGTCTTTAGCTTTCCTGTGTGCTGAGAGTACTGAAGGTCTGAGTTTACCTTTGTTTCGGATGCATTTTGTTGCTTTGTTTATCTCAAAATACATTTGCTTATCGAGTTGTTGCTCATTTGCTTATCGAGTTGTTGCTCATTTGTTTATCGAGTTGTTGCTCTTTGTTTATCGAGTTGTTAATTCGTTTAACGGATTGTTTTTTAGTTGAGTTGTTTAGTTTGTTGCGTCGGTTCACTACCTGACTGGGCAATACATGTTGTTCAATTTCCATTCAATCTCATTTTTGTGCAAAATGGTGCGATGCGATGCTTAGAATACAAGCACAACACTTTTTGAACGAAAAGTCATTTTCATTCCATCATGTTTCCTTTTTTACAAAATTTTACAAATAGGGTACAAGTTTTGAAGAAAAATAAAACTGCCTAAGCTGTACAATGTGCTAGAACTACATGTAAAACGGAAAATAAAGCAGGAACATTTGCATCGGTGCTATCAAGCTCAAGACCGAGAAGCTCTCTTCACCCTCTTCGGCTGAGCAGCCTCTGCGCCACCATCATTGGTGTCTCTGCCTGAATCGGAGCCACCATCCTTGGAAGCCTCCTCGGTGTCGCCTCTGCCCTCAAAACCAGAACCAGAGTCATCATCCCTGCCTGCAGATGTCTCAGACTGAGGATGTGCTGACTCCTCCTCCTCGCTGGACTCCTCGTCATCCTGACTGACAGGTGCTCTGCGTCCACCTCGGCCGCGGGTCGATGCTCCTCTCCTAGCTGCTCGAGAAGGCCTGGATGGCCCGGACGGCCCGGACGGTACAGGTGTGACCTGAAAAGACAGTTTGGATACATCAGCCAGAGTATGTATATCAGATGCAGGAATGATGCATGGAGTGAGTGCATGCATATATAGTATGTGAATGTGGTGTGTCAGATGTGCTCTACACATACGGTGAATTAGTATGGTGAAATGTTCAGTTTTGTATGTTATCAGAAGTATGATAAATGCAAGAAGACTGGAAAATACCGGGCTACTGTAGGAGTGCAGCAGTGTCTCCCTCCGCAAGACCATACCCTCGAGTGAGGCCACCACTCCGAGCTATCATCAGTGTACTCTCTGGGAGGCTGCAAATACAAGTTCAAGTCATTAGTGAATGAATTTCTAAATATCTGAGTGATAAATGAAAATTGTAAAGCATACCGGTGGTGAGTCAAGGTCACTGATGTTTCGATGATTCGGCCGTTGAGGCTCCAGTGGGATTTGGTATGGTGTCCCATGCTCCCAACCTGTCAGCTCGGTCGAAAGATCTAGCCATCCAGCATACTGGCAAGTTGAGGGCATCCATCTGGTCCTGCCCCTCGATGTGCCGGCCCCACTGGTCGAAGGAATGTCTCTAGCTCGGGCGTGACTCAAGGAAGGCATGTTAGCAGCTCTCCTCCTGGGGGCACGGACACCTGACAGCGGAGGCATCAGGTACGTATGGCGATACGTCACGTAATCCCCCTCCTCTAAGAAAAGAACCGCATCAAGACCCAACATAAGATCCTCCGTCTTCCGGGGCGTGAGATCCCCTGCGGTCGCATTTCCAGTGGAGGCAGTGAGGGGACGTTCTGATCGGAGTTGTCCATCGTCTGGCGCATAAAGCGCTCTCTGAGGAACTAGGCTCTGCCGACCGGTCCCTCAAGCAGAACCCTGGATCGTGAGGTACCCCATGCCCTAGCAAACAGAAATCGAGGATTCCCTGGCATGCCAATCCAAGGCTGCCAGGCGACCTGCGGGTAACAAGTGCATAAATTGATTAGATGTCATAAATATGCAAGATAAATCAAAGCTGAAAGCATGAAGAACTGAGAGTTCTGGATTACCTCTATCGCCCGTACAGTGTCGAAGAACTGCCGAAGATAGGGCAAAGTCTCCCGGGGCCTGGGCCGGCACCGACCCTCAAATCTGCGCGAGTAAGGGATCTCAAGAGGTACCTCAACCTCAAGCTCAGGGGCCAACGTCGGGAAGTACGCATAAACCCAAAGCTGTGAAAGGCAAGGCAGTGGCTGTCAGAATACAGAATGTACAGAGAATACAGAATGCTGAGTGCAGAATGCTAAATGCAGGATGCTATGTGCAATGAGTAGTATACAGAATGTACAGAGAATACAGAATGCCGAGTGTAGAATGCGAATATAGAATATACATAAAATGTCGAATGCTGCGTGCAGAATGTAGAATACAAAATGTAATGTGTGCAGTGTGCAGTGTACAGATAATGAAAAGCAGAACTGTAAATCAAGAGGGCGGAATATACCTCCCAGGCTCGCTAGTAGCCTCCAACTATGGTCCCCTGCTCCCGGGAGGTCGCGCTCATGTAGCAGTAAAGGGTAGCGAGGGTAGCGCCACCCCAATCAAAACGCCGGACCTGTGATAGGTCCACCAGAGCACTGAGTAGATAAAGTCCAACTGTGTTCCCCCTGTCGGAGAACAGTGTGGTCCCGAGGAGGAACATCAAAAATCCCCGGGCATACTGCTGTATGGCCTCAATGGTCTGGGGCGTAGTCCTCCAGTACGGCTCGGCGAACCAGGTGTACCTGACCCTGCCTGATGATCTGTCGATCAGCGGATGGGTTCCGAGCAGATAAATCCAAACGGCCACCCACTTACCCATATCTGCGTCGTATGGGATCGGCCGGTCTCCCACCTCAAGGCCCGTCATCATGGAGAAGTCATATGGGGTCATCGTCATATCCCTGGTGGCCGAGAA
The DNA here is from genome assembly GCA_036172215.1 of Camellia granthamiana. Classification (NCBI taxonomy): domain Eukaryota; kingdom Viridiplantae; phylum Streptophyta; class Magnoliopsida; order Ericales; family Theaceae; genus Camellia; species Camellia granthamiana. The sequence continues at coordinate 28,847,255 of CM069910.1, read as the reverse complement.
ATGGAAGGAGTTGGTAGTGTCCCACCATCTCTCTACAAGAGCGCCCAAGAGGGTCCTGCTCGCTGGATGACGTGATAATCCCACACAAAATGAGCCAAACCCTGCCTCATCCACGATATGTCGGACAGCGTCTGGGAGCTCCATATACCACTCCCTCGCGAGGATGGACCCATAACCCCGTGTGAAACGGGAAGATACCTGCATTCAGAATGAAGAGATGTATTCAGTTTCATAATGAAAAATGAGCTGCGTGTTCAAAGTGAAATGTATGAGTTGTGTGTTTAGAATAAAAAGTATGAGCTGCATGTTCAGAGGTGAAAAATGAGCTGTGTGTTCAGAATGAAATAGATGAGCTGCGTGTTCAAGGTGAAATAGATAAGCTGCGTGTTCAAAGTGAAATGTATGAGCTCTATGTTCAGAATGAAATAGATGAGCTGCGTGTTCAAAGTGAAATAGATGAGCTACGTGTTCAAAGTGAAATAGATGAGTGGTGTGTTCAAAATGAAAAGTATGAGCTATGTGCCCAGAATGAAATGTTTGAGCTGCGTGCAAATTAAAAGTGTATTGTGTTATGAATTGCGTGTTCAGATTGAGCAGTGTGCTATAAACCGAATACCATGTTATGAACTGTGTGTTCAGATTGAGCGGTGTGCTATGTTATGAAAAAGTGTACTACATTATGGACTGCGTGTTCAGATTGAGCAGTGTGCTATAAACCGAATACCGTGTTATGAACTGTGTGTTCAGATTGAGCGGTGTGCTCTGTTATGAAAAAGTGTACTGCGTTATAGACTGCGTGTTCAGATTGAGCAGTGTGCTATAAACCGAATACTGTGTTATGAACTGCGTGTTCAGATTGAGCGGTGTGCTATGCTATGAAAAAGTGTACTGCGTTATGGACTGTTTGTTCAGATTGAGCAGTGTGGTATAAACCGAATACCGTGTTATGAACTGTGTGTTCAAATTGACCGATGTGTTATGTTATAAAAAAGTGTACTACGTTATGGACTGCGTGTTCAGATTGAGCAGTGTGCCATAAACCGAATACCGTGTTATGAACTGTGTGTTTAGATTGAGCGGTGTGCTATGTTATGAAAAAGTGTACTGCGTTATGGACTGCGTGTTCAGATTGAGCAGTGTGCTATAAACCGAATACCGTGTTATGAACTGCGTGTTCAGATTGAGCGGTGTGCTATGTTATGAAAAAGTGTACTGCGTTATGGACTGCGTGTTCAGATTGAGCAGCGTGCTATAAACCGAATACCGTGTTATGAACTGCATGTTCAGATTGAGCGGTGTGCTATGTTATGAAAAAGTGTACTGCGTTATGGATTGTGTGTTCAGATTGAGCAGTGTGCTATAAACCGAATACCGTGTTATGAAATGTGTGTTCAGATTGAGCGGTGTGCTATGTTATGAAAAAGTGTACTGCGTTATGGACTGTGTGTTCAGATTGAGCAGTGCGCTATAAACCGAATACCGTGTTATGAACTGTGTGTTTAGATTGAGCGGTGTGCTATGTTATGAAAAGGTGTACTGCGTTATGGACTGTCTGTTCAGATTGAGCAGTGTGCTATTAAACCGAATACCGTGTTATGAACTATGTGTTCAAATTGAGCGGTGTACTATTTTATGAAAAGGTGTACTGTGTTATGGACCGTGTGTTCAGATTGAGCAGTGTGCTATTAAAACCGAATACCGTGTTATGAACTGTGTGTTCAGATTGAGCGGTGTGCTATGTTGTGAAAAAGTGTACTGTGTTATGGACTGTGTGTTGAGATTGAGTAGTGTGCTATTAAAACTGAATACCGTGTTATGAACTGCGTGTTCAGATTGAGCGGTGTCCTATGTTGTGAAAAAGTGTACTGCGTTATGGACTGTGTGTTCAGATTGAGCAGTGTGCTATTAAACTGAATACCGTGTTATGAACTGTTTGCTCAGATTGAGCGGTGTGCTATTTTATGAAAAGCTGTACTGCGTTATGGACTATGTGTTCAGATTGAGCAGTGTGCTATTAAAACCGAATACCGTGTTATGAACTGCGTGTTCAGATTGAGCGGTGTGCTATGTTGTGAAAAAGTGTACTGCGTTATGGGCTATGTGTTCAGATTGAGCTGTGTGCTATTAAAACTGAATACCGTGTTATGAACTGCGTGTTCAGATTGAGCGGTTTGCTATGTTGTGAAAAAGTGTGCTGCGTTATGGACTGTGTGTTCAGATTGAGCAGTGTGCTAAAAATCGAATACCGTGTTATGAACTGCGTGTTCAGATTGAGCGGTGTGCTATGTTGTGAAAAGGTGTACTGCGTTATGGACTGTGTGTTCAGATTGAGCAGTGTGCTATAAATCGAATACCGTGTTATGAACTGTGTGTTCAGATTGAGCAGTGTGCTATGTTATGAAAAGGTGTACTGCATTGTGGACTATCTGTTCAGATGGAGCAGTGTGCTATTAAACCGAATACCGTGTTATGAACTATGTGTTCAGATTGAGCGGTGTGCTATTTTATGAAAAGGTGTACTGCGTTATGGACTGTGTGTTCAGATTGAGCAGTGTGCTATTAAAACCGAATACCGTGTTATGAACTGCGTGTTCAGATTGAGCGGTGTGCTATGTTGTGAAAAAGTGTATTGCATTATGGACTGTGTGTTCAGATTGAGCAGTGTGCTATTAAAACCGAATACTGTGTTATGAACTGCATGTTCAGATTGAGCGGTGTGCTATGTTGTGAAAAATTGTACTGCGTTATGGACTGTGTATTCAGATTGAGCAGTGTGTTAAAAATCGAATAACGTGTTAAGAATTGCGTGTTCAGATTGAGCGGTGTGCTATGCTGTGAAAAGGTGTACTGCGTTATGGACTGTGTGTTCAGATTGAGCAGTGTGCTATAAACCGAATACCGTGTTATGAACTGTGTGTTCTGATTGAGCGACGTGGTATGTTATGAAAAGGTGTATTGCTTTATGAACTGCGTGTTCAGATTGAGCAGTGTGCTATAAATCGAATGCTGTGTTATGAACTGCGTGTTCAGATTGAGCTGTGTTATGAGCTGTGTGCTAGCTAAATCAAATGTTGTGTTATGAACTGCGTGTTCAGATTGAGCAGTGTTATGAGCTGTCTGCCAACTAAATCAAATGCTGTGTTATGAACTGCGTGTTCAGATTGAGCAGTGTTATGAGCTGTGTGCCAACCAAACTGAATGCTGTGTTATGAACTGCATGTTTAGATTGAGCAGTGTTATGAGCTGTGTGCCAACTAAACAGAATGCTGTGTTATGAACTGTGTGTTCAGATTGAGCAGTGTTATGAGCTGTGTGCCAACTAAACAGAATGCTGTGTTATGGATTGAGTGTTCAGATTGAGCAGTGTTATGAGCTACGTGCCCAAGATGTGCTGTGCGCCCAAAATGAGTCCCATGCCAAATTAGCAGAATGCTATGTATGAACTGTGTGTTCAGAATGAGTGAAGTATTGTGTGTGTAAATGTCCAAGAAGTGCAAAATACATCGCAGAAAATATAGTACATACCTCATGCGCGTGATGAGATAGATGGGACTCCGGCTCCCGTAGCAGCAGGTCCGCAGGTGCCCACCGCGCGAAGTCCGTGAAGTGATAGAAGGTGCTAGGAGCTAGGATGTGCTCCTCCAGATCGTACTCCTCTAGGTCGAACAGCCGTATCCTCGGAGGCAACGGTATGATGTCGGGCTCGTCCTCTGCATATGGAGAGCCTCCGCCATACGGAATATCGTCGGCCATCTGAAGAAATCTGCAAAAAAAAATGCAAAAACGAGCGAAATGAGCCAAAATTGCAAAAAGTCAACAAAAGTCAACTCTCAGGAAGAGAAAAAGTCAACAAAAGTCAACGCTCGAGAAAAGGTGCTAAACTTTGAGACAAACATACCTCAAATGGTGAAAATGGAGAAAGAAGCTTCGAAAACAAATTTTAATCGGTTCAAAACGAAGAGAATCGAAAGTTTTCGTAAAACAACTTCGCGTGGGGCGTTGGAAAATGCGTGTAAAGTGCAGATCTGAGAGAGAAAAGGGTCTAGGAGCAAAGGAGAATGTATTTCGGCCTTGGAGGTGTGATACAAACTGATTTGGAGTTGTGTACTTAAAGAACCGAAGCTAAAAGACCAAATTGCCCCGAAATTCTGTAAACTGGTCGGCCAGCTAGTTTTTCTGGTCGGCCGACCACTTTGGTGGTCAACAAGTGGTCGGCCACTAGCCTAGGTGGTTGGCCATCCCTCCTGGGTGGTTTCCAAGGTCCCTTTGTTCTCCCTATGTGTTTTGATGATGATTGGAGTCCTCGGCCCTCGAGAAAGTACAAGAAAAGTATACTTTTCGGCTCCAGAATGTCCTCGCGGGAACTTCAATTCAAAGTCTTCGATGCGTAGCTCATCGTCACTCGTCCAAAAAGCGAGGTTTATCCTTTTTAAGTATGTTATGACCCTTCCGAGAGGTAAATCGGAGGTTATGATTGAATTACGCTCGTTGAGGCTTACGTTTCCTCTTTCGGCATTTCCTTTCAAACATACATTTAAAGTTGCGCATTTCTTTTGCATTATCTTGCTCTTTTCACACGCATTGTCGCGCACGTTTCACCTACATTGTTATGCACACCACTTGTGGCTTGGTTATGCACTCACTACTTCTATGGTCACGCTCGTTTCACTTACATTATTATACAAACTTCCGCATTGTTATGCGTCACACTTAGGTTGCATTGTTTTGCATCCCTTCCGCATTGTTATGCGTCACACTTAGGTTGCATTGTTTTGCACCCCTTCCGCATTGTTATGCGTCACACTTAGGTTGCATTGTTTTGCATCCCTTCCGCATTGTTATGCGTCACACTTAGGTTGCATTGTTATGCGTCACACTTAGGTCGCATTGTTTTGCATCCCTTCCGCATTGTTATGCGTCACACTTAGGTTGCATTGTCATGCATCCCTTTCGCATTGTTATGCGTCACACTTAGGTTGCATTGTCATGCACCCCTCCACTCGCGTTGTTACGCACTTTTCACTTGCATTGCTATGCATGTTCCTAACAATATTGTACCTATTGAGTTTCTCCCTTTTGCAGGCACGATATTGTATGTACGGTTCATTTGAAGCTGGCGCGACCAGACGAACCAAACGGTATTGTATGTACACCGCGTGAGACGTAGCGAGAATTGTATAATTCTCTTACATCCTTTCTGTATGAAATGTAGTTTGATTTGTATTTGCTTGCTTAAACTGCTGCATTTATTTTTCATATTTGCTTCGTTACAGCTTTCTTTGCATGATCATAAGTTATGTTCGACATCTTGCATTGTCTTTTGCATCTTGCCCCAGCCTGTAGGGCACATCTCTTTGTTATCTTGCCTGTATGTCTAAGTCTTCGGCCTTGTCAAAAATGTGTCGTCTCTAGGCTTTGACATTCACTCCCGTCACTTATGACTTTCGAGTTCTGTCAAAGAGGGGCAATTGTAGGCACTCCATTTTTGACCAACCTTAAAATTCAGACATCATCGATTGAGCGCTTGGTGATGGGGCATGTTGTGCTCGTTTCGAGTTTTCGGAGTTTAGGCTAAGAGCCTTGCCTCCGGGCCTCTAAACTCTTTGTGCTTCGGCTCGGTTTGTGGACCGAATCTTGTTTTCTCTTCCCAGAGGGAGGGAGAGTTCTTGTAGACCATCTCTTTGTGGTCGTAGACCACTTTTTGTGGTCGTCGGCCACTTTTCCCGTTTGGAGACTAGTTTTCAATTTTTGGAGCCTTCGGCCGCGCGCCTTGTCTCGGGACCGCTTAACGTTCTCCGTTTGGCATGGTTTTTGAACCACACCTTGTTGCCTTTGCCTAGAGGAACACTGTGGTCCGAGAGACCACTTTTGTGGTTGCATACCACTTTTGATGCCCGTAGACTAGTTTTCGAGGCTTTCGACCGCATGCTTTGCCTCCCGATCTCTCGTCTTGCATCCGTTTTGGTTTGTTTTTGGTACAAACCTTGTTTTCCTTGTTTGGAAGGTGGTACAATGGTGGGAGACCACTTTTTCTCCTTAGAGACCACTTTTCCTCCCGCTAGCCAGTTTTCTGGTCGGATAACTGGCTTTCTTGGTCTTTGGACCATCTTTTCTGGTCGGCCACCATACCACCACCTTGCATTCAGTGTGTAGACCTCTCCCACCCATGGCCGACCAGTTTTTGCTCTGGAAGACCACTTAAAGTGGTCGGCCGACCACTTTAAGTAGCAGGCCGACCACTTCAAGTGGTCGGTTGCTTTTTGGCACCTTTTTGGAGATATTTTGGGCCAGCTGGCACAGCTGGAGAGCATTAGAGCCATCCTCCATATACATGTATGGAGGGATTGCCTTGGCCCTTAGCTTCTTGGAGAAGCTTGTGCTTTTGTTCTCTATAAGAGGGAGGCTCCTCCTCCCTCCTCTAGGTTCAGATTTTGGAGGTTTGAGTGATACATATAGTTTTGTATCTATCTTGCCTTGGTTCTTCATTTTTGTGCCTTAAAGTGTAGATTTGTCTCACTTTTGTACACAAACACACACTCAAACACCTTGCTTGTGTTGCTGAGGCTTCTTGAAGTTGTTTTTCGTGTTCTTGGGTTGGTTTGAGCTTGAAAAACTTGCTGGAGTTGCAGTTATAAAGGAGGTCTTCAAGGGTGAGTCTTTAACCGTTAAATCCCGCATTTTTGCTTAAGCTTTTAGCCCCTTTTGCATACTGTTTTAAGCTTAGCTCTTAATTGGAAAAACTTCTATTTTTGCATGCTTAAGAAGTTTGTTTAAGGTCACTTTTTCGTTGGGGGTGATCTACCCCCTCTTAGGCCTTGTTAGGCCTTGTTTTGAGCCATCCCTTTAGGCTCTTGTTGTAGCCTTTGCATGACCTTTCTACCACCGAAATCCAGAGGATTTTTAGTGGTGGAAAGGTGGTTTTGGAGTCCTAAATAGGAGAGGGTCATCCCCTCTCCTTGTGTCTTGTTTACTTGCTTCATATGCGTCATGTTTGAGCATCTTTGTTAAGCATATGTTGGCCATATCTTAGCTTGTATTTGTGGTTATTTTGCTGTGGCATACCACTGTTTTTGCTTGGTTATGTCATTCCATGCATGCCTTATACACTTGTAGTGTAAATCACATAGACTAGCCTTGTATGCTTCATAAAGTAGCATGTCTTTTTAGCTTATGTTGAGTCCATTTCAGCATGTTTTTGGTGATGTTTTGCCATGTCATACCTCTGTTAGGGTTTGGTTTGGTCACCTCTTGCATGCTCCATGCACTTGTAGTGCAATTCCATAAAATAGCCTAGCATGCTTCATGAAGTAGCATGTCATTCTAGCATGCTTTTGGCTTAACTTAAAGAAGATTTTGTTCATTTTTTAGCATGTTTAAGGTCTGATTTTAGTGGTTTTGGCCATGCATGCCATGCTTTGTATAGCTATAGTGCATTCTAGCTTGTTAGCCTTGTGCATTGAGTCCACTAGCATGCATTACTTGGACTATTTGAATGATTTGGCATAATTTATAATGTGATTTAAGTCCATGTTTCATGGTCATGCACTTGCATTTAACACTTATTCAATGCGTTGGAGGGTTTGCCCCTTTATGTCTTAACATGAATCATTGCGTATGCCTTCATGCCTTAGCTTGCGAGCCATCATTTTAGTGTGTTTTTAGTAGCTCAGAGAACAAAACGAGAATTCGCGCCCCCCCTCGCAAGCGTGCGGATATCAGAGGGTTCCCGGGAGCGTGTCTACAGATGGTGTGAACATCGGGCGCACCCGAATGTTTTTAACCGATTTGCAATCCTAACGCGTCACACGCGAGAGGAGGAAATATGGTGAACATCAGGCGCACCCGATGTTTTTAACTGAAGGTACAATCCTAACGCATCACACGCAAGAGGAGGAAAGATTGGATGGATAAAAGAACAAACAAATCGCCTAAGCGTGAATTATGGATTTTACACAGAGATACGTAAAATCAAAACAATCAAAACGTGTAGTAAAGTGCAAGCCAATTTGCCAATGTGTTGAAACAATGAACACAACGCACCACGTTTCAATGTGGCTGTAAGATGGATGATGATTTTTTGTGGCACGAATGATTTTATTTGGAACTCCTCTGAATGAACTGTACATACAATATCGTCTGGTTACAACATAACAAAATAACAGAATAAACTATGATTCAGGCAAAACAAATTATAAACTTCAGGCAAAACAAATTATAAACTACTTGGAATAGTTTAAACAAATTAAAAGTTTTGAAACAAAACAACTCAACTCATGAGTTTAAATTTTAAGTTTAACAAACGAGACCAAGTAAATCAAATCAAGTAAACCAAATTATGTATCTACACAATAGAACGAAATAGAATAAAATGAACTTTTTCCTCCCTTATTTTCCTTTGTTGTTGTTGTTGTTGTTGTTTTTTTTTTTTTTCTCTCTTTTGTTTGCTTTCTTTTCCTTTCACTATTTTTTTTTTCTTTTCTCTTCTTCTTTTTTGTTTGTTTTCTTCTTTTTTTTCCTCTTCTTCTTGTTTCTCTTTTTTTTTTTCATTGTTTGCTTCTTTTTTTCTCTTCTTCTTTTTTTGCTCGACTTTATTTTTTTTTTTCATTGTTTGTTTAGATCAAGGCCCCAAAATATTAAATAGAAAGCAGAGTAAAAAAAAAAAACAAAACTGAGTTACACCGAGAGCCGGTCGGGCCTTGGTGAAGCCCGACTGGGCATCAACACAGTCGGCCGGGCTTCGACAGCGGGGTGGGGGCAGATCGGAAAAACACACACCATAGCTTTATAAAACACAAACCCATCCCTATTTTACACACACCCAAACCCAAAAACCCTCACTCTCTCTCTCTAGGACTCCTCTCTCTCTAGTTTTCTCCTCTCCTCACAAAAACCCAACAAACCTCACAAAATTTTCCTAAAACAACTTGTTCTCCTCTACATTTTGAACCGATTGAAACTTGATTTGGTGAAGCTTTGAGTTTTCTCTTAATTTTTCTTAGATTCTCATACATTTTCCCTTTCCCTCTTTGAGTTTTCTCCTCTCTTTCCTAGGGTTTCCACTCCAAAATCACTCATCCACTCACTTTTTTTTTTCCCACTTTTTCATCTCCTCTCTATGGTTAGTGACAAAGTACCCATTCCTGACCCTGCCGCAGGTATTGGTGCTGCCCTTGGTGCGGATATGGAGGCGGAAGAGGCTATGACATTGCTTTACCTTGCTGAGAGGCCCTTTGATGCGGCTACTTACCAGCCACGTACACACGTGCCACCCTCGAGCGGTATTTTGAGATTTGAGGGCTTTATCCCAGGGATAGATTAGGACACCTTACTGCGAGAGCCCACGGAGTACGTATCCGCCGACACCTCCACGGTACGTAACTTTTTCCCTTATTTTACTTTGCACACATGTTGAAACTGATGAGCAAACCACTCGTCTCTGCTGTACATATACTGATAAAACTCCCAATTGATAGGTGATAGCCAGGAGGATAGGTGGCTATGGCTCCATATCTGGCCCCCGACGTTGGTACAAGCGGCTTCCCATAGAGGTCCGTGGTTTAGTTGATGCTGCTGGCTTTGGACCCTTCTGCTCTGGGCTTATACAGATAAGGGCCGAGCCATGGCTCTATGGGGCCCTAGTAGAGAGATGGTGGGACACCACCGACTCATTCCACTTTTTCTCGACTAGGGAGATGACACTGACTCCATACGACTTCCTGATGCTGATTGGTTTGCGAGTTGGGGTCGGCAGCCCGGTCCCCTTTGATCCGGAAATGACCTAGTGGAGGGCTGCACAGCTCTAGCTTCTCGGGGCAATCCCAGACACCACCAGCCACAGGATGGTGCACTCCAGCTGGTTCTTGGAGCATTTTTCCGGCACTCAGCCAGTATCTGCAGATGAGGTTGCCCGGTACACTCGTGGCTTCCTCATATATCTTCTCGGTACTACCTTATTTGTGAACAGGAAAAATACCGTGAGGTTATACCTTCTAGGGGCACTAGTACGTGGGCCAACTTTTGCTGCAACTGCACTGAACTGGATCAGCATTAAGACTCGGCCGGGCTTCACTAATGCACGGCCGGCCATCAGTGTGATGTCGGTTAGTGTTGTCCAGTTGTCATGCACAGCTCCTTCTCAAACTCTATAAATAGTGTTCCCATGCTGTTTTCCTGGCAGACTCATAAGTCTTTGATATTTTTCTCTCAAGATGGAGATGTTACTTGTCAATAGGCTTCAAGACTGGATAGCCACTTTGGATGGCTCGGAAAAGGTGAATTTCTGCAGTTTCGGCCTAAACGCCCTTTTTCCTTTGAGTTGCACTTCTCTTTGCTTTCCATTTCTCCATGTCACGGTTCGATATTGGAAACCGATCACACATGTATTTCAATTTGGATCTCAAGAAATGTGTCAAACACTCGAAGAATTTCAAGCACTGATGGAATCCCAGCAAGACGAAGAAATCGTGCCTCAGCCCCGTTTTAGCCATGCCTAGGCTTTGGGACGGATGTGTGGATTATCATTGCATGAGACTCGGTCTTTTGCACATGATAGGCAGCTAGACATCCCCGGTTTAGTTCATCGATTTTCCGCTATTGGAGATAGGAGCGACCTTCTCTGGCGCAGTCACCGATAACATGCTCTCTGTTTATGCCTACTTGCGCAACTCCTAATTGCCCATAGTTTCGGTGGAGCCAACATCCGGTTGATCGAAGTGACCCAAGGCTTGAAAGAGGGCAAGAACTGCATAGGTTTAGTAGTGGCCGAAACTTTGATGAGTTTGGATGCTTTTCGTCGGGGAGAGACTACTCGCTTCGCAAGGAGTCCACTACTTCTCTAGGTATTATTTTCCACCCTTCTAATTTATAATTCTTACATCACTCATTCTCTGTTTTTCTCTCAAAACCCTTTTCTTATTTTTCCCTCAATGCACATTTCTCTATTCTGTAATCTCTCTTATTTTTCATCCCTTCCCAGGTATGGTTGATGAATAAACTGTAGGTAGTGGGACCTTGCCCCAAATACTCAGCCAGGACTTACTTCTTTCACCAACGGCTAATAGAATTTCCTTCAGAGCTGATATATCTTGGCGTTGCCCCTAGTTTAATTTAGCTGAGATGAGCTACAGCATGTCCCGATAGTCAAGTGTAGAGTTAATTGGCCTTACACATTGTGTGTTGTATTTTCTTTTCCAGTTCCAATGCCAGTTTGGGCGTAATCAGATACGACCAGATGAGGGAGTGGAATATACAGCTTCATTTCCATTTCGTGCTTCACACTTGCTCCAGTATCTCACGGCTTGAAGGACGAGAGAGATTCTGGCCCCTGCCATTAGTTTTAGTTACATCCTGTTTGAGAAGTGTTTGGCTTGGCTTGAAAAGGAGGCAGAGGTTGGACCATCTTTGGCATAGAGCCACCTGACTCAACTGTGCCTATAGTTTTACTACTTTGATATTTTCTTTTCTAGTTTAAGATGTAAAAAGCAGCTTTGATTTGAATCAAAGAGTTTGGAGAATGTACTTATGTTGAAATCAATAAAATTAAAGTTGCGAGTACTAAAAATTTTCTTTTCGGTCCCAAAATGGTCCAAGTTGTAAAAGGGTAAAATTTCGAACAAAATCAACTTTTATTAAAACTTTCCAAAACCATTTTCGGAAGCGATCACCACTTGACACGCATAGAATCGATCCTTAAGATGTACAATCCTGAATCAAAAGAAATCATAACTGCCCCTGGCTGCGTATCATTACTACTGTTTTGTAATCAGCTTTTCTGCCTGAAATACGGAGCACAACCGAACTAATAGATGATGAACAAGGATGACTTGATTAGGAAAACGGATAGGACAATTGAACTGGAGATAGTTACGGCCGAACTTCAGGATGAAGTTGCCTACGTATCATAAAAATGAAAATCAGGCCTTACGTAGTTCGGTTCAGGTTCACTCGAGTATTAACTCTCTCATTTTACGCTCTAACTTTTGCCAAAGCCGCCCTTTCGGGTTTTCAACCTTGCGAGCTCAGTTTTTCTTTTTTTCTAATTTTTCATGCTCTAAATTTTGCCTAGGTTGCCCTTTCGAGTTTTCGGCCTAACGAGCCTCTCAGGGGTAATATTTCTTCAACTTGTCTATGTTGATTGGTTGCGAGAACTCCAGACCATCCAAGTCCATAAGAATAACCATCCCTCCTGGCTAGATTGACTTGATGATGTAGGGACCAATCCAGTTAGGTTTGAACTTGCCCCTAGGGTTATGAATGGGAGCTTGGTTGTCTTTCAGCACCATGTCCTCTTCCTTGAGATTCTGGGACTTAACCTTCTTGTTAAAAGCCCTAGCAATTCGACGTTGGTAGCGTTGGACATGATACAATGCTCTTAGTATTCTTTTGTCAAAAGCATCAATTCCTCAAACCTACTTTGCTGCCAATCTGCCTCTGCTATATGACATTCAGCCATAATTCGTAGCGAGGGCACTTCAATTTCGATCGGCAAAACAACCTCCATCCCGTACATAAGAGAATAGGGGGTCGCCCCTGTAGATGTTTGGATTGAGGTTCTGTAGCCCTAGAGTGCAAATGGCAATTTATCTAGCCAGACTCTATAGATTTCCACCATCTTCTACAAAATTCTCTTGATATTCTTGTTAGCAGCTTAAACAGCCCTATTCGTCTGCGGCCTGTAGGTTGATGACTTATGTAAAGCCACGTTATATTTTTCGAGCAAATCTATCACCTCTTTCTTGAAGTGCGTTCTGTTATCAGAGATAATTTCATTTGGCACCTCATACCGACATGATGTTTTTGATGAACTTAGCCACATGCGATGCTTTCAGTATAGAGTAAGACTGGGTTTCCACCCATTTTGTGAAGTAATCGATTGCTACTAGAATGAATTCATGCTCGTTTAACCCTTTTGGCGTAACTGTGCCGATAACGTCTATCCCTCAAACAGAGAATGGCCATGGTGAAGTCATATTATAGAGATTCAACAGCGGAATGTTCATGCGATTGGCATGAATCTGGCATTTGTGATAGTGCCGAACAAAACCAATACAATCCTCTTCCATGGTTGACCAATAGTAACCTTGTCTAAGGATTTTTCGGGCGAGCATTACACCATTTATGTGGGCTCCACACTCTCTTCCATGAATGGCCTCCATAAGGCGCTTTGATTCTTCTTCCTTGACGCATAGCTTATGCATTCCCAGATGGCCTTTTTTGTACAGTTTGCCTCTGCAGATAATGAACTGAACGGCCAAACACCGTAATCCCTTTTTATCTTTAGCATTTGCTCCTGGCGGATATGCCTCATTTTCTAGGAAATTCCAGATATCATAATACCGGGGGTTCTTGTCTGAAGCCTCATCTATCGCGGCAATGGCTTCATAGGTCGGCGTGTACTTCTGCTCAATAATAATTGGACGCATCCTAACTCTTAATGGAATGTCTACCATGGAAAATAGAGTTGCTAGTTCATCAGCAAATCGTTTTTTTTTCTCTTAGCAGATGGGTAAACATTAACTTCTCAAACCTCGGAATCAGCATGTTCAAGACCTGATGATAAACCTTCATTTTTTCTTCTTTAACCTGCCAATCTCTGTTGGCTTGAGACACAACCAAATTCGAATCCTCGATGACATCTAACCTTTTTGCCCCTAGTTCTAGGGCAGCTTCTAAACCAGCGATGCACGCCTCATACTCTGCTTCATTGTTGGATACAAAAGTGGTTTCCAGTACTTCAACGCCAAACAAACACATGAAAAAAAATATATATTATAATGTCACGTTGGTATAGTCCAAAACAATATATAGAAAAAATGTAAGCCTTGTTGAAATTATTGTTAGCACTCAACCAAGTAGTTTGACTTTACAAAAAGTACTTTTTCTTCACATTCATGTCTTGCCTAGCTGGGACCTCAGATCAGATCTCTGAATATAGGTGGGCTAGCCTTTTCAGAACATCTCTAATGGTGCATTAATTTTTTTATTAAATTTGAATAAAATTTTTCTTTTATATCAAGTGCTCTGGTGAATGATTTTGAAGTTTCATCAGAATATCGGTCGACTGGCCAGTGCAATTTTTTCATAAATTTTTGCCTTCAGGTAATCATCTGAGAGAACATCTGGTGGGACATCCGGCAACCGTAATGAACAGTAATTTGATAAAAGGCACAGTTATCTTCAGTTTGATGAAAGAAAAGTGAAATTATCAATTTGATACCTATTTGATGCAACCATTGGAGTAGGAAAAGAACTCAATTTTCTTCAAATTCAAATTTAATAAAAGATTTGAATAACCATTGAAGATGGTTGTTGAGATGAATGATCTCATTCTCATATAAAATGACAATAAGAGGTGGAAGGGTATGCTACTCATAGTTTAATATGCTGACAATTTATGAAGCACGGGTATAGATACGAGTATTGGTATTAGTACGATAGGGGTACGTCAATACAGTAAAATTCAAAAAAAATAAGGTGGGGGTACGACTCGGTGCGCTTATAAAAAAAATATTTATTTTTAGTTTAGAATAATGTAAAAATTAATTAAATAGTTTAATTTGTTAAGGTCTAACCTACAATTAACATTTAATGCCAAAAGTAAATGTATTAATCAAAATTAAATGTCAATATATTAAATAACTTACAAACCATAATTTTATTTTAAAATCATACTACGCATAAAACAAAAAATAAAAAAGAAATCTAGCTAAAGGAGTTTTATCTCTGTAATAGAAGAAAATATTGTTTCAACTGCGTTACGGTATGGTTTGGATATATACTAAGTATGTCTGGGTACGTTAAAAATTAAGAAAAAAAAATTTGGGTGCGTGTTTCGTGTATCCGGTACGTATGCAGAAGTACCATAAGAGGTATCATATGCTGGTAAGTATTTAGTACGGGTACGATATTTTTTTCAAAGTACCCATACTTTATAGCTGACAATAATAATAATAATAATAATAATAATAATAATAATAATAAAGTTTAAATTTTATTATTATTATTTTTTCAATATGAACAAGCAATTGTGCTGTTGGAATAGTAAGAAACACATTATTACAAGAAGTTCTTTAGTTTATTTCATGTAAAGGCTTGATTTTTTAGAGTGAGCAATTAGGTCAACATGCATTTATGCAGCTCAATGGTGAACCACGGCCCATGGGTGATGATCTGACTTCGTAGCTCACATAACGAAAGTCAAGGTGACACCAACCATTAACAAAGTAGGTCCAAAATTTAATGTGCCCGAATCTAGAATATGGAAGTGTAGCCCAATTGGTTGGGAGAGAAAAATTTTAGGGCAAGCCGTAAATTCTGGACGTTTTGAATTCGATTCTCACTCTCAGTTAGTTTTTTCACGGGCCACTACGTTTTTGCCTTGTCGATCTGCTCAGGATTTCGAGATTAGTCGAAGTGTGCGTCCTAAAAACATGCTGACCTGAATACTCGGTTATCAAAAAAAAAAAAAAACTATTAGGTAGGTTTCATGAGGCAAGAGGATTATAATTTATCTTTAAAATGACCTTATAACATTAACAGTTAAAATAATGTAAGCAGACTAAAGGTCATGTTGGTGGAAGTTCTTCCTTTAGTCATATGACTTAGTTGCCGTTTGGCAATTAGTTTTTTAGTTGGTATTTTAACTTTTTAGTTATTTTAGCTTCAGTTAAAAAGTTTATTTGGATTAGTTTTTTTGACTTTTATGAGAAAAAAAGTGAAATAATTATGATTTAGATATAACATTTTATTTTATTAGATTTTTAATCTACTTTATCTTTTTGTGACTAATTTAGTTAAAAAAAACTCCATTGCCAAACAAAGCCTAAGCAGCTGCAATGGTCACTGAGAAAGATGAGACAACTATGGAAAGATTGAGTAGGGAAACAAATGGCCAACAAAAAAATGAATTTATTTGCAAGGAAAATTCGTTTGTTTTTAAATTTTTTTCAACTAAATCTACCACTACCATCACTGCGTCTAACACTATAGCCGCTACCACTATGACCACTTCTACCACTATAGCCACCATCACTACTACAATCACTTTTTTTTTTTCTCGTTATTTTTCGAAACAAACTAGCCTAAAATCATAAGTCGAAATTAGCTTTGAGTTGGTTTACACTGTTTCATCTAGGTTGGTGGATTTAGGGCTCGACCTAACATGGCCTACATTAAAAAATTTCAGAAACTTGCCCTCTCAATCCACACATCACTTGCAAGGCCAACCACGAGAGTGTCACTATTAAGCCAACTTGACAACACAAACAATGCAACTACAAATACACAGGTACAAAATACAGAACCGAAGATAAAATTTATGACACAAACATCCACGTAAGAGCATCTTGTCCTTTGAAAAAGATCCTTCCCAGAGACACAAAAATTCTCTGCATTGCACTTTATTTATGTCCCAACTGAAAGTTCTATAGCGATCCTGGTTTTCCCCCGTTACTTATAGTGTTCCGGACTTGAGTTCCATGGTTGAGTATTGTTGTATATATCTCTTTTCCGCCCTTTAATTCCTTGTATTCGAGTTTTCGGATGTGTTGGGTGAGTTTGGAACTGGTTGGTTGTAAGTTAGAACAAATGGTTGTTGCCCAGAATTTGGCTTCTTCGCTCGAGCGAGGTTTTTTACGCTCAAGCGAGGCCTGGGTATTTGCTTCTTCGCTCGAGCGAGAGTTCTGGCGCTCGAGCGTGCGTCTGCGTCTCTTTTGGACCTGAAGGTTGGTATTCTTCGCTCAAGCGAGCTTTCTTGCGCTCGAGTGAGCAAGCACTATGTTTTGTGTTTCTTCGCTCGAGCGTACGTCTGGGTTGCAAACCTGAAGCTTCACATTGTTCGCTTGAGCGACGCTTCTTGCGCTCGAGCGAGGTTATTGTTGTGTCTAGTCGCTCGAGCGACCAATCCTTCGCTCGAGAAGCCAAATTGCACAATTCAATGTAAAATGAATGCACACATAACACATAAATGCCTTGACCTCTATCATGCATTATCAAGAGGATCAGTGACCAAGAACTGAGGCACGTTTCATCACTTCAAGTATGAAACGTCCCTCGTTCCTCATGTTTGGACTAACACCTATTCCAAACAAAATGCAACAAATAACATGGCATACAGAATGCAATGCAACATCAAGCATGCAAACATGCAATGCAACTGAAACATGCAAACATGCAATACAATAAAACAAGCATGCAAACAACATGCAAGGGACAAGCATGCAAACAACATGCTATCCTACCAATGCTAATGGCATGCATACACAATGCAAGGCAACAAAATAGCATATAAAATGCAAACAACAACATAGCATACACAATGCGATGTAAGATGGCATACACAATGCAAAGTGACATGGCATACACAATGCTCAATGGACTTAAACCGAATATGGAGAGACCTCAATCATGCCCAAAACAGTGGCCATAATGCTAAGGAACGAAGGCATGAAATGCAAGGAAATGCATGCACATGCATTGGCCCATCAACTAGGCCTAAGAGCACAACTCTCAAGAGTGCTCAAGGAGTGACAAATGTGGAAGTGTAACAACACTAAATGCACTGAAATAAAGTATGAAATGATGCCAAATCACTCAAACAATACAAGTATAGCATGCAAGGGTCCTTAAGCATTAAGCTAGCAAAGAGGACTACAAAGGGGGCATGCAATATATGGCACAAATGCATGAACCAACCATGGACAGAGCTCAAGTAGGTTTTAACAAAGACCAAAGCATGCTGAGATGAGGGCTCAAAGGCCTAGGCAAGATGGCATACAAGCTAAGCTACAAACAAGGCAACAATGCACAACCCTTGGAGGCACTCAAAGGGTGGAAGAAATGGGAATATGGAAATGCTATATGCTCTGAAATACCATGTGAAATGATGCCAAATCATGCACATGATGCAAATGAAGCATGCTATGGTACCCAAAGCTTGAAACTAGCATAGACACTTGTGCTACAACTATGCAAAACATGAAGCATATGGAAAAGGCAACCCAAAACAGTCCTAGAACATGTCAAAATGAGTCTAAAACATGCATAGAAGGAAGCCAAAATAGGCCAGCATGGTGAGCATAAGGCATGATGCATACAAGGCCAAAAGGGAGGATTACACTACACCTACCAAGACCAAGCATGAGATGGCTTCGCCAACAAAAATGAGAGTTATATGATGGCAAAATAACCCCAAAAACACATTGAAATGATAGCTCGCAAGCTTAAGCATGAAGGCATACACAATGGCTCATGTTTAAGGCATAAAGGACCAACCCTTCAAAGCATGGAATAGGTGAAAGATATGAGTGTATGACCATGAAACATGCACTGAAATCTCATAATAAATGATGCCAAATCATTCAAATAGGCCAAGCAATGCATGCTACTGGACTTGATACACAAAGCTAACAAGCTAGAATGCATTATAGCTATATAAAGCATGGCATGCATGACCAAGACAACACAAATCAGAGCTAGAGCATGCTAAAACATGGACAAAAGCTTCTTAGAGTTAAGCCAAAATCATGCTAGAATGATGATCTAAAGCATGGTATACATTAGGCTAATTTGTGGGATTGCATTACAAGTGCATAGAGCATGCAAGGGGCTATCAAACCAATCCTTAACAGAGGTATATCATGGCAAAACAACACCAAGAACATGCTGAGATGGACTCAAAACAAGCTAGAAAGACATGCTACTTCATGAAGCATACAAGACTAGTTTGCAAAATTTACACTACAAGTGTAAAAGGCATGCAAGGGATGACAAAACCAAGTCAAAATAGTGGTATGCCATGCCAAAATAATCCCAAATACATGCTAAGATATGGCCAACATAAGCTTAACAAACATGCTCAAACATGAGGCATTCAAAGCAAGCATACAAGACACAAGGAGAGGGGATGACTGTAGACACCCCATTTTTTACCGACCTTAAGACTCAGACGTCATCGTTTGTGCACTCGGTGATAGTGCATGTTGTGCTCGCTTCGAGTTTCCGGAGTTTTGGCTGAGAGCCTTGCCTCCGGGCCTCTGAACTCTTTGTGCTTCGGCTCGGTTTGTGGACCGAATCTTGTTTTCTCTTCCCGGAGGGAGGGAGTGGTCTTGTAGACCATCTCTTTCTGGTCGTAGGCCAGTTTTCCCTTTTGGAGACTAGTTTCCAGTTTCTGGAGCCTTCGGTCGCGCGTCTTGTCTCGGGACCGCTTAACGTTCTCCGTTTGGCGTGGTTTTTGAACCACACCTTGTTGCCTCTGCCTAGAGGGACACTGTGGTCTGAGAGACCACTTTTCTGGTCGCATACCACTTTTGATGCCCGTAGACTAGTTTTTGAGGCTTTTGGCCGCGTGCTTTGCCTCCCGATCTCTCGTCTTGCATCCGTTTTGGTTTGTTTTTGGTACAAACCTTGTTTTCCTTGTTTGGAAGGTGGTACAAGGGTGGGAGACCACTTTTTCTCCTTGGAGACCACTTTTCCTCCCGCCAGCCAGTTTTCTGGTCGGATATCTGGCTTTCTTGATCTTTGGACCATCTTTTCTGGTTGGCCACCATACCACCACCTTGCATTCAGTGTGTAGCC
Source organism: Camellia granthamiana (assembly GCA_036172215.1). Classification (NCBI taxonomy): domain Eukaryota; kingdom Viridiplantae; phylum Streptophyta; class Magnoliopsida; order Ericales; family Theaceae; genus Camellia; species Camellia granthamiana. The sequence continues at coordinate 28,827,683 of CM069910.1, read as the reverse complement.
CTCTCCCACCCATGGCCGACCAGTTTTTGCTTTGGGAGACCACTTAAAGTGGTCGGCTGACCACTTTAAGTAGCAGGCCGACCACTTTAAGTGGTCGGCTGGTTTTTGGCACATTTTTAGAGATATTTTGGGCCAGCTGGCACAGTTGGAGAGCATTATTGCCTTGGCCCTTAGCTTCTTGGAGAAGCTTACACTTTTGTTCTCTATAAGAGGGAGGCTCCTCCTCCCTCCTCTAGGTTCAGATTTTTGAGGTTTGAGTGATACATATAGTTTTGTATGTATCTTGCCTTGGTTCTTCATTTTTGTGCCTTAAAGTGTAGATTTGTCTCACTTTTGTACACAAACACATACTCAAACACCTTCCTTTGGCTACTGAGGTGCTTAGGAGTTGTTTTTGGTGTTCTTGGGTTGGTTTGAGCTTGAAAGACTTGCTGGAGTTACAGTATTAAAGGTGGTCATCAAGGGTGAGTCTTTAACCCTTAAATCTCCCATTTTTGCTTAAGCTTTTAGCCTTTTTTGCATACTGTTTTAAGCTTAGCTATTAACTGGAAAAAGCTCTATTTTTGCATGATTAAGAAGTTTGTTTAAGGTCACTTTTTCGTTGGGGGTGATCTACTCCCTCTCAGGCCTTGTTAGGCCTTATTTTGAGCCATCCCTTTAGGCTCTTGTTGTAGCCTCTGCATGACCTTTCTACCACTAAAATCCAGAGGATTTTTAGTGATGGAAAGGTGGTTTTGGAGTCCTAAATAGGAGAGGGTCATCCCCTCTCCTTGTGTCATGTTTACTTGCTTCATATACCGCATGTTTGAGCATCTTTGTTAAGCTTATGTTGGCCATATCTTTGCTTGTATTTTTGGTTATTTTTCTGTGGCATACCACTATTTTTGCTTGGTTTTTTCATTCCATGCATGCCTAATACACTTGTAGTGTAAATCACACAAACTAGCTTTGTATGCTTCATGAAGTGGCATGTCATTCTAGCTTGTTTTGGGGCCATCTCAGTAGGTTTTTGGTGTTATTTTAACATGCCTTAGATATTTTTTGGGTTGGTTTGGTTGGGCTCTTGCATGCTTTATACACTTGTAGTGTAAATCACATAGACTAGCCTTGTATGCTTCATGAAGTAGCATGTCATTCTAGCTTATGTTGAGTCCATTCCAGCATGTTTTTGGTGATGTTTTTCCATGTCATACATCTGTTAGGGTTTTTTTTGGTCACCTCTTGCATGCTCCATGCACTTGTAGTGCAATTCCATGAAATAGCCTAACATGCATCATGCTTTTACATGTCATTCTAGCATGCTTTTTGCTTAGTTCTGAGAAGACTTTGTTCATGTTTTAGCATTTTTAAGGTTTGATTTGTGTTGTCTTGGTCATGCATGACTCGCTTTGTATAGCCATGGTTCAATATAGCATGTTAGCTTTGTGTATTGCGTCTACTAGCATGCTTTGTTTGGCCTATTTGAATGATTTGGCATCATTTGAAATGTGATTTCAGTTCATGTTTCATGTCCATGTATTCACATTTGTCACTTATTCAATGCGTTGGAGGGTTTGCCCCTTTATGTCTTAACATGAATCATTGCGTATGCCTTCATGCCTTAGCTTGCGAGCCATCATTTCAATGTGTTTTTGGAGTTATTATGCCATGATATAACTCTCTTAAGTCATTCCATGCTTGGTCTTAATAGGTATAGTGCAATCCACCTTATTTTCCTTGTATGCATCATGCCTTATGCCCTCTATGCTAGCTCATTTTGACTTCCTTCCATGCATGTTTTAGACTCATTTTTACATGTTCTAGGAATGTTTTGGGTTGCCTTTGCCATATCCTTCATGCTTTGTATAGCTGTAGTGCAATTGGTCTTGCTAGCTTTGTGTTTTGTTGACTCATGCATGCTATCTTGGAGCTATTTAGATGATTTGGAATCATTTAATACTTCATTTTAGAGATTATAGCATGGCCATGTTCCCACTTCATTCATGCTTTGAATGCCTTTAAGTGTTGTGCATTGTTGCCTTGTTTGTGGCCTAGCATGCATGCCATCTTGCCTAGGTATTTGAGCCCCCATCTCAGCATAATTTGGTCTTTGTTTAGACCTATTTAAGCTCTATCCATGATTGGTTCATGCATTTGTGCCATGTATTGCATGCTTCCTTTGTTGCTCTTTGCTAGCCTTATGCTTTAAGGACTCTAGTATGCTATGCTTGTGTTGTTTGAGTGGTTTGGCACCATTTCTTACCTTATTTCAGTACACTTAGTGTTGTTACACTTCCATACTTTGAACTCTTTAAGTGCTCTTGAGAGTTGTACCTTAGTGCCTTAATTGGTGAGCCAATTGGCATGCATGCTTGCATTTGTTTTTGGTGCCTTTGTTTCATCCTTATGGCCACTGATTTGGGCATGACTGAGGTCTACCCTTTTGGTTTAAGTCCATTGAGTATGTTTTATTGCATGTTGTTTGCATGCTTATATTACATCGCATTGTGCATGCCATGTTCATCGCATTGTGTATGCCTTATACCTCGCATTGTGTATGCGTAGGTTACATCATTGCATTGTGCATGCTAATTGATATTTGCATTGTGTATGCTAGTTGTTGCATGCATTAGCATTGTGCATTGTGCATGCCATTAGCCTTGTTAGGTTGTTTAAGTTACATTCCACGCTTGCATGCTCGAGTGGCATTGTGCATGCCATGCTTGTTGTTGCATTGTTGTTTGGAATAGGTGTTAGTCCAAATACGGGAAAAGAGGGACGTTTCATACTTGAAGTGATGAAACGTGCCTCGATTCTCGGTCGCCGACGCTCTTGATCATACATGATAGAGTTTAGGCCTTATGTGTTTACTTGTGCATTCATTTCATATTGAATTGTGCAACTTCGCCTCTCAGCCATCATGCATTGAAATGTGCGATTGGTGGCCCAAGGGTCGAGAACTACACTCCCTTGAGTTCATGACATGATAGGGAGGGTGGTTGTGCACACATATCTTGCAAATACATTGCCATGCCCTTTCTTGCTCTCTGTTGCAGAAAAGTGGAGTCCAGCAGCAACAACTGGTCGGCCAGCCAGAAAAACTAGCTAGCCGACCACTTTCTCTGGTTTTCAACAACCAAAAGTGGTCGGCAGGTGGCTGGAGAGACCAAAAGTGGTCGGCCACCCTCCCACAGGGTTCCCAAGGTGGAGTTTCATCTTTCTGGAGCTTGGTGCAGTGTTCTGAGAACAAATGAAAACAGAGGCAAATCGAGGCATCGCATTGGATTTCCAAACGAGGCGACCGGGCTTGCATGCATTCCTCTCCCTCTGAGGCTCCTGTTTTATTGCATTCCTTAGCTGCCATGCTTAGATAGCTAGCTTATGCTTTGGTTTGTACCTTAATAGTTAATGCGTTTAGCTATTTCAATTCGTTTTGTAATAATTAGTTAACTACGATTTGTTAATTAATTTGTTTTGTAATAATTAGTTTAATTAGCTTAGATTAGCTAGTTGGCTTCCTATTCGGTCCCTCTGTCGAGAGGGCATATTGTTGTAATAAGAGTGCGTGTGTGTGATGCATGTCTTCCAACCCCCATTTCTTTCTCCCTTTTACTTAACCGCTTATGATGGTTAGTTTTAGGGCATGTTTCATTTAGCATACCTTATGCTCGCATGTTTGCATCATTCATCTGTATTGCATGCACCGGGCTCGGCGCATCATACTAACTGCATTGTAGTTCAATTCCTATTTGAATACATGTATCAAGTTTCATTTCACATGACATCTTAGAATAGCCGAGCCTATTTTAGATGCATTTTCGCATGTGTTGCATTAGCCATCTTAACATGAACTAGGATCATACATGATTTCTAACTAGTTCTCTGTTTTGGCTCGGAGTACACTGTGAGTGTTTACACTTTAGCATACTACATGTGTGTTATTGATTGCCATGTATAGCATACTTGCCATGAGGCTAACTGCTTAGTTGATTAACTGCCTGAATGCCTGTGGGTGAAGGTTGGATTACTTGAATTGGAACAATTCAATAAAATCCTCGTTTTAGCCTACTTGCGAGTAGCAAACTTTAAACCATTTTCAAACAAACATGCAATGTTTTGTTCCAACTTAGGCGATCTAGTCTATACTTGTTTGTTGTGCGCATCACATAGTAATTCTAGGTTAATAACCAGAATAAGAACACGTGTGTTTTCAAAAACAAGACATCATGCTTAGTACGGGCCGATCTTTGATCGGGCGAGCGGGGTGCTCATTGCATGACCTTCCCCTCTCGTAGCCAAGTTCCCGAGCCGAGGCAACTTTGGTGATGATGGACACGTGGCCTTAGGCACGAGTCAGGGTTTCCTAAATTCCCCCAAAATAAAATATTTAAGTGGCGACTCTGTATCTGGCAAAGCAGTCCATGTTTGGCACTTCTTTATAAAAATTAATTTTCCAAAACGATTTGCCGGATTTGGACTCTTTGGTGATTTATCGGTCTCACATCACACATTGTGAGATTAGATTCAGAACCGTGACATTTGAGTCCGAATTGTAGTAGCTCAGAGAACAAAATGAGAATTCGCGCCCCCCTCGCAGGCGTGCGGATATCGGAGGGTTCCCAAGAGAGCGTCTACAATGACCCTCTCCTTTTTGGGACCTCAAAACACCACTTCCACCACTGAAATTCCTCTGAGTTTCAGTGGTGAGAAGGCCAAAACAAGGTGATCCCAATAGCTTAAAAAGATGGCACAAGAACAAGGCCAAACAAGGCCTAAGAGGGGGTAGACCACCCCCAATACAAAAGTGACCTTAAACAAACATGTTAAGGACCGAAAAATAAAACTTTTTACAGTAGAAAGTTAAGCTTAAATCAGCATGCAAATAGGGCTAAAAGCTTAAGCCAAAACAAGGTTTTTAAGGGTTAGAGCTCACCCTTGTAGAACCCCTTTAAAGCTGCAACTCCAGCAACTTTCCTTGATCAAAACTAGTCCAAAGACTCCGAAAACAACCTCAAAGGACCTCAGCTCCAAGAGTATGGTGTTTGAGTGTGTGTTTGTGTGCAATAGTATGATAAAAATGCACTTTTGAACACAAAACAAGAGCAAACAAGGAAATATAGAGACAAGTGTGTATCTATCACTCAAGCCACAAAATTCTGAACCTGGAGGAGGAGGGGGAAGGTTCTCTCTTATAGAGAACAAGCAACAAGCTTGTTGGACAAGCTTTTGGCCTAAAGCCATCCCTCCATACACGTATGGAGGATGGCTTCTGTGCCTTCCAGTTATAACAGTTGGCAAGAAAATATCTCCAAAAAGGTGCTGGAAAGCTGCCGACCACTTCAAGTGGTCGGCCGACTACTTGTAGTGGTCGGCCGACCACCACAAGTGGTCTCCCAAAAATAAAACTGGTCGGCCATGGTGGGAGGTAGTCTGCGCACTGAAAACAAGCTAGTGGTGTGGTGGCCGACCAGAAAAGGTGGTCCAAAGACCAAGAAAACCAGTTGGCCGACCAGAAAACTGGCTGGCAGGAAGAAAAGTGGTCTCCAAGAGGAAAAACTGGTCTCCCACCCTTGTACCACCTTCCAAACAAGGAAAACAAGGTTTGTACCAAAAACAAACCAAAAAGGATGCAAGACGAGAGATCGGGAGGCAAGGCGCACAGCCGGGAGCCTCGAAAACTAGTCTACAAGCACCAAAAGTGGTCTACGACCACAAAAGTGGTCTCCCAGACCACAATGTTCCTCTAGGCAGAGGCAACCAGGCATGGTTCAAAAACCAAGCCAAACGGAGAACGAGCGGTCCCGAGACAAGGCGCGCGGCCGAAGACTCCGGAAACTGGAAACTAGTCTCCAAGCGGGAAAAGTGGTCTACAACCACAAAATGATGGTCTACAAGACCTCTCCCTCCCTCCAGGGAAGAGAAAACAAGATTCGATCCACAAACCGAGCCAAAGCACACAGAGTTCAGAGGCCCGGAGGCAAGGCTCTCAGCCAAAAACTCCGGAAACTCGAAACTAGCTCAAACATGTATAATCACCGAGCGCTCAATCGATGATGCCTGAGTCTTAAGGTCGGTCAAAAATGGGGTGTCTACACTAGCATATTTGTGCAAGTGTCTCTCTGTGTGCGTGTGTGTATGTGTTAATAGATATGCAAGCGCAAGTACTGGCCGAAACATGTTGTCTTATTTAGGAAGTGATCTTTGGATGCATAAATGATCTATAGAAGGAGCAACAATTGCAAAAATTATAACTAGAAGGGGCCATACTTGATAATAAAGTTATAATTATTTCTTTCATAGCAACTGTATCATTATAGCGATCCCGGTATTTCCTGTTGTTATTAAACTATAATCCGGACTCGGTTCCGTAGATTTATTATTGTCTTGTACTCTCTTCTATCCCTTACTCTTTGTTTTGGAGTTTTGGGTTGTGTTGGGCTTGTTGGAAATAAGTTGGTTGTGTTTTAGAACTAACTAAGAATTTCTGCTCAGTTTTGGCCTCTCCGCTCGAGCGGGGGTTTTTGAGCTCGAGCGGGAAAATCCATCTCCCAGTATTTTTTCTTCTGCAGTGTTGTACGCTCGAGCGGGCTTTGGGAAGCTCGAGCGGGAGTTCGTGTGTTACGCTCGAGCGGAGGAGTGGGACGCTCGAGCGGAGACCTGTTCTGATGAACTTCTGGATGGTTGTATCGGCCGCTCGAGCGGTGGTTTGTGCGCTCGAGCGGGAGTCTGTGAGTGGCGCTCGAGCGGGGTTTTGTGCGCTCGAGCGGAGAGTCTGGTTTAGTACACCGAGATTCACCTTTTTGGTTCACTTTTTGATTTCCTTTCTCTCTCTTACTTTGTCAAAACCTCCATTGGAGAGCACCTCACTCTAAAAACCTAACTTCTCTCTTAGGATTGATCTAGCTAGGGTGTTTTGCTCACCTTAGGTCTTCACAAAAAGGGTGTTGATCGTCGAGGGCGTCATTTTGATCCGAATAGTTTGGCGTTTGGAGCACCTTGATTTCGGGTCATCTTCTCCATTTGAGTTGTCCATTTGAGGTAGGGATTCTCCTTGTTCTTTTACAATACCTCTTCTATAGATAGACATGTGGTAATTTTTGTATTGCATGAAAATGGTATCATGTTGGAATTGTTGGAAAATCATGAGTAAACCTAGGGTTGGTTGAGTTGAGAATGGATTTGGCTTCATTAATCATTGTTTTGGTTAACTAGTGTGTAAATTAGCATGTTGTAGTTGAATGAGAGAAAAGCCCTAAATTATATTTAGGTTGGATAAATCAAAATGGGGATTTGTTGACTATTGTGTGTAAATCTCTTTTATCAAAATGAGTTGGGTAATGGTGTTTAATGTTTAAAGGATTAACCATGGTGTGGAAATTGGTTGGTTGAGAACAAGGGTAGTGGAGTTGGCTTTGTGATAACAAAAAGGAAACGAAATTGTTTTTGTGAAAAGGAAGAAAGTATTTTCGAAATAAGTTTGAGAATTGGATTGTTGAATTCTTGTTAGTTATGTGTATGTGATACGCATGTTGGATATGCCTTGTGTGCATGATTGTTGACGGCGTTATATGCCGGGAATATGCCTTGTGTGCATGATTGTGGATGACGTTATATGTCGCGCTTATAATCAAAGGTACCGGTACCTTCCAGCTAGCGCCTGGAGAACTGTATGCGCTAAGAATAAGAGGTGTCATACCCTTCCAGCGAGCGCCTGGTAAACTGGCAGTTTGACTTACTATGCATATGGCTAGTAGAGTGAAGTTGGTTGTAGTTGTTTCAGTATATCCTTGGCCTACTTAGTGAATGGCAGGTGGAATAAAGTGTAATGTTGTTGCTTCGTTGTAACTGAAAATATCATGAGCCTGATTGGTTACAGTTTGGAGTACTAAGTTACTCCATTGGTTGATTGTATACATGTTGGAAGGTTGTAAATTTACATTTTTACAAGTTATACATGTATAGTTATGATAGTAGTGGAAACAAACCAAAATGTCATATTTGTCTTTTGGAAAGTGTAAAGGAGAATGAATGCTTTAAAGATAAACATGTTTGAAAAGGGTACATCTGTGTACGTATGGGAAGGAAAGAGAGTATCGAGCTTAGTGAGGTTATTTCCTAAGTGATTGTTAATGGCATGAAAGATTGGGAACGGGAATTAATGAAGGGAAAACGGGAAGGGAAACTAGTTGTAACGTTGAATGAAATGGTTGTTTCCGAGAAAAGTTCATACATATATATATATTTTGTGTAAACTGTCACACTACTATTCTAGTATGAGAATGAGGGTTCATGATCATAACTATCTGTAAGTTGTTATTGTTAAGGATCATGTTGAGTTCCCTACTGGACTATATGTTCATCCCACGTTGTTGAATCTTTTTCAGGTGTTAAGCAGGTTGAGCTGCAAGATTTGGATCTACTTGTTTATTGGCCACGGGGCCTCTGTTATGTTAGCGGAACGCTATTGTTGTGAAAAGGGTTATACCCTTCTTCTTGTACCTTAAGTGATGTAAGCCCAAGGGCGATTTATTAAAGAATGTTCATGTCATATTTACTTTGTGCACGAATGAGAGTATTGTTAATCCCTTATACAGATTGAATGTATGAGTCTATTTCCACATGTTACTTTTGAAATTGAATTGAGTTAATGAATTTGGTAATGGCTTCGAGTAATAAAAAGTGGGGCGTGACAACTTGGTATCAGAGCTACCGGGTTTGAATACCTTGAGCTCGTGGGAAGTGGTTTTTACCACAGTGGGTTTACTACGTGTAGTGAGGTCGTTGCATATAGTTAGCATGAAAAATTAGGACTTATGTGTTGCATTTATGTGAGCATGGGATTCAGTCTCTTGGATAGTATTCATAGCCGGTGAACTTGCTTTGAGGTCCTTTTGGAAACACGCCTGATCAACGTGGTTTCTAATGGGAATTCCTTGAGAGTTCCGGGATGAGTGGCTATCTTTGAGGACTTGATTCGATTATGTGTTTACCTGTTTAGATGTTTATATGCAGTAGAGATGTAAGTTTCGAGGCTAAGTGTGTCTTGTGACTTAATAGTGGTGGAGTGTGCCTTGGAGAAGGCTATTGTGTTTTGTGCTAAGTGTGTTTTACCTTTGTGTTTAAATAGGATGTCTACACGAGGGAGTAGAGGACGGTTGAGTAGTAGGAGTGCTGGGAGAGGCACAGCAGTTCCTGTAGTACCTGCCGTTGCAGCATCGGCTGTCGGCGAGGATGTTGCACGTGAGATTGTGAGAGCAGTGCAAGACGCCCTAGCTCGCACTGAGGGCGGCAGCGGGCATGCTCTCAAACTTACTAAGGAGTTCTTTCGCTCCAGTCCACCAGAGTTTGTAGGGGAGGCTAAGCCGTTGGAGGCAGAGAGTTGGCTAGAACAGATTTCCAAGACTCTTGATATGCTCAGAGTCGAAGATGAGGAGTTGAGGGTTTCTTTGGCGACTTTTCAGTTGAGGAGTGATGCGAGTTATTGGTGGAAAAATGTTAAGAATAATGTGGGTAGCACGTGGGTTGCTTTTACCGAGGCCTTCTTGGCCAAGTATTTCCCTCCTTCTGCTCGGGAAAGGTTGAGGGATCAGTTTTTGGAGCTGCGTCAGGATGGTATTCCTGTGGCACAGTTTGAGATGCGGTTTGCTAGTTTGTCGAGGTTTGCTCCAGAGTTGGTTACAACAGAGGAGCGTCGTTGTTTTGAGTTTGAGAAGCGTTTGTGTTTCGATATTCGGGAGAAGGTAGCTGGATCTCTTTTGAAGGATTATTATAAGTTAGTTGAGGCAGCGGCCCATGTGGAGGCCCTGATTGCGAGTGAAGATGGGGTTAAGGAGGAGACCATTGAGGCAAGTCCTACGGTCCCTAAGCGCTCTAGGCTCAGTAAGGGGTGGAGGCGGAAACATGCTCAGTCGGGGGATGGTTCCCTTTCTTTGTCAGAGGTTTCGGGCACTTCGGTTAGGAGGTCCGGGGAGGTGCAGGTTTCAGACCAGTCTCAGAGTAGGGGGCCTGGTGGTTGTTTCGTTTGTGGCCAGCAGGGCCATGGTAGACGTTTTTGCCCTTTGCGTGTGAACTCGGCCAGTGTTTCAAAACCTAGTCAGACTCAGTCGTACCTGTCCAATCGGGGACGTTATCGGTACCAGAAACGGGTAGGCCAGGCTTCGGGAGCCTCGCGAGGGGCGACTCATTAGTCAACCCTGTAGTATCACCCTGGAGGGGGGGGACTTGTGTGTTGTTGACCGGTAATGTATTGTATGGATGATTTAGTTGCTGACCGGTGTACTGTTGAATGCTGAGGCACCATGTTTTTGTAACCCTTATGTATGTATGGTGTTGTTTATTTAATCCTCAAGTATGGGGGAGTATGTATGGATTTGTAAGCTCTCTATTTTATATTGAGAAGTTGTTATTTGGGGTCAATAATCCTAATGTGGTTGCTTGCTTGGTACTGTATGATGAGTTGGTTGTGTGACGGCCTGTGTGCCTTATTCACTTTAATGATTAATTGTTGAGAACGAGAACCCGTGGACGAATGTGTTAGATGTGATGGTTTTGAGAGTTGCTTAGAGTTGGCAAGGTTATGTGGGAATGTTTGTAGGGATGTGAGATTTGTAACTTGAGTTAGCGGAAATGGTACCTGTTGTTGGTTCGTGTGTTGGACGTTGCTGGCTAGCAAGTTCGTAGTGACCCCATCGGTTGCATAAGGGTAGTGTTCATATTGTGATTGGCTCTCAGTTGTTGGGTGTGGTTTGTGAGTGGAAGCTAGCAGTATTCTTTGGAGGGAGAATATTTGTGTTCTAGAGTAACGAGAATGGCGTTGGTTGAATTGTCCTTTGTGATTGGGTAGTCGTAATTAAGGTTGACCATGTCGGTCTTCGGTTGAGGAGTTGAACAAGTTTGCTATCTAGTCTTGGAGGGTGGTAATTCCCTTGGAAACAGGGTTAGTGCGGTTTAATTTTTGGGAGATCCGATGAGATTCCATAATTTGAGGTTTGAGTAGGAACCTTGTGTTTGTAGTTGGTGGTTTTAGTGGCACATCAATGTGTGGGTAATTGGGTGTGGAGTTTATTATGTTGATTAGTCAGCTTGTTGGCTTTGGGTTCAGGGTTGACATTGGTCACCTTGAGGTTAGTCTCGTTTGGTGTAGACTTGTGTGTGTTGATTAGGAGAACTGGAACTAATCGAACATGTTAGGCCATTGAACCTGACGGTTGATAGAATACATTGATTTTATGTATTGATTGATTGTGTATATGACTTATGTGTTTATATACATGTTTGTAGAGGAGGAGATGGGGGATGTACTCCGCGGTTTAGGGGAAGATGGGGGATGTACCTCTAAACCGGTTAGTGGTTATCCAAGGTGAAGTTGTTATTTCTATTAATTATCATTATAGAAATGTTATGTTTTGTGTTGGTTGTAGTATCACCGCGTGCGTGATGGTTGTTGTTGGTGTTATTTTGAAAAGAAATGGAAAACAAAACTTTTCCTAGTGTTTGGGTCACCTTAGGGTGTGGTTGGAAAATTGAATTGAATCAAGGGTTTTGAGAAAATTCCAAGTGAATGATTTTTGACAAATAAACCGTGGACGATTACGTTTTTGATAGCACCGTGTTTGTGAAAAGTGTTTGCAAAACTTTTGGGTTTCGCATGGAAAATGAAAGATTTATTTTGGAATGTTAACATTGAAAATTTGGCTATTTTTGAGAAATGTCTCTCGAGTAAGAAAACGTTTTCTGGTTATTTACTCCCAAGATTTGCTTTGGTCATGTTATTAAGAATTATGTTGTGGTTAAATGATAATTTAACGTAAAGCACTAGTCGGTTATTGGTGAATTGTTTCGGGAGTGGTTTGGTTTTGTTGTGGCTTCTGTGCCTATAGTGTTGTCGTTTGGAACGTGTTCCCTTGGTTAGCTTCTTCCTCGATGAGGGTGGATTGAAGGTTTGTAGTGAGAGTAGTCTCTTTCCTAGCTCTCGGGTGTTGGTGTTGTGTGTGATCAGTTGGCCTTGTGTTTTGGCGTAGCTTTAATTTCAGGGACGAAATTCTTTAAGGGGGGGAGGTTATAGCGATCCCGGTATTTCCTGTTGTTATTAAACTGTAATCCGGACTCGGTTCCGTAGATTTATTATTGTCTTGTACTCTCTTCTATCCCTTACTCTTTGTTTTGGAGTTTTGGGTTGTGTTGGGCTTGTTGGAAATAAGTTGGTTGTGTTTTAGAACTAACTAAGAATTTCTGCTCAGTTTTGGCCTCTCCGCTCGAGCGGGGGTTTTTGAGCTTGAGCGGGAAAATCCATCTCCCAGTATTTTTTCTTCTGCAGTGTTGTACGCTCGAGCGGGCTTTGGGAAGCTCGAGCGGGAGTTCGTGTGTTACGCTCGAGCGGAGGAGTGGGACGCTCGAGCGGAGACCTGTTCTGATGAACTTCTGGATGGTTGTATCGGCCGCTCGAGCGGTGGTTTGTGCGCTCGAGCGGGAGTCTGTGAGTGGCGCTCGAGCGGGGTTTTGTGCGCTCGAGCGGAGAGTCTGGTTTAGTACACCGAGATTCACCTTTTTGGTTCACTTTTTGATTTCCTTTCTCTCTCTTACTTTGTCAAAACCTCCATTGGAGAGCACCTCACTCTAAAAACCTAACTTCTCTCTTAGGATTGATCTAGCTAGGGTGTTTTGCTCACCTTAGGTCTTCACAAAAAGGGTGTTGATCGTCGAGGGCGTCATTTTGATCCGAATAGTTTGGCGTTTGGAGCACCTTGATTTCGGGTCATCTTCTCCATTTGAGTTGTCCATTTGAGGTAGGGATTCTCCTTGTTCTTTTACAATACCTCTTCTATAGATAGACATGTGGTAATTTTTGTATTGCATGAAAATGGTATCATGTTGGAATTGTTGGAAAATCATGAGTAAACCTAGGGTTGGTTGAGTTGAGAATGGATTTGGCTTCATTAATCATTGTTTTGGTTAACAAGTGTGTAAATTAGCATGTTGTAGTTGAATGAGAGAAAAGCCCTAAATTATATTTAGGTTGGATAAATCAAAATGGGGATTTGTTGACTATTGTGTGTAAATCTCTTTTATCAAAATGAGTTGGGTAATGGTGTTTAATGTTTAAAGGATTAACCATGGTGTGGAAATTGGTTGGTTGAGAACAAGGGTAGTGGAGTTGGCTTTGTGATAACAAAAAGGAAATGAAATTGTTTTTGTGAAAATGAAGAAAGTATTTTCGAAATAAGTTTGAGAATTGGATTGTTGAATTCTTGTTAGTTATGTGTATGTGATACGCATGTTGGATATGCCTTGTGTGCATGATTGTTGACGGCGTTATATGCCGGGAATATGCCTTGTGTGCATGATTGTGGATGACGTTATATGTCGCGCTTATAATCAAAGGTACCGGTACCTTCCAGCTAGCGCCTGGAGAACTGTATGCGCTAAGAATAAGAGGTGTCATACCCTTCCAGCGAGCGCCTGGTAAACTGGCAGTTTGACTTACTATGCATATGGCTAGTAGAGTGAAGTTGGTTGTAGTTGTTTCAGTATATCCTTGGCCTACTTAGTGAATGGCAGGTGGAATAAAGTGTAATGTTGTTGCTTCGTTGTAACTGAAAATATCATGAGCTTGATTGGTTACAGTTTGGAGTACTAAGTTACTCCATTGGTTGATTGTATACATGTTGGAAGGTTGTAAATTTACATTTTTACAAGTTATACATGTATAGTTATGATAGTAGTGGAAACAAACCAAAATGTCATATTTGTCTTTTGGAAAGTGTAAAGGAGAATGAATGCTTTAAAGATAAACATGTTTGAAAAGGGTACATCTGTGTACGTATGGGAAGGAAAGAGAGTATCGAGCTTAGTGAGGTTATTTCCTAAGTGATTGTTAATGGCATGAAAGATTGGGAACGGGAATTAATGAAGGGAAAACGGGAAGGGAAACTAGTTGTAACGTTGAATGAAATGGTTGTTTCCGAGAAAAGTTCATACATATATATATATTTTGTGTAAACTGTCACACTACTATTCTAGTATGAGAATGAGGGTTCATGATCATAACTATCTGTAAGTTGTTATTGTTAAGGATCATGTTGAGTTCCCTACTGGACTATATGTTCATCCCACGTTGTTGAATCTTTTTCAGGTGTTAAGCAGGTTGAGCTGCAAGATTTGGATCTACTTGTTTATTGGCCACGGGGCCTCTGTTATGTTAGCGGAACGCTATTGTTGTGAAAAGGGTTATACCCTTCTTCTTGTACCTTAAGTGATGTAAGCCCAAGGGCGATTTATTAAAGAATGTTCATGTCATATTTACTTTGTGCACGAATGAGAGTATTGTTAATCCCTTATACAGATTGAATGTATGAGTCTATTTCCACATGTTACTTTTGAAATTGAATTGAGTTAATGAATTTGGTAATGGCTTCGAGTAATAAAAAGTGGGGCGTGACAATCATACATAACTATATTAAACATAACTAGTAGCAGTAGCCCAGCAACATACATAACTATACATAACTATATCATACATAACTATATGCACGTCATAGATTTCGAATAATTATTCTTTATAATAGTCTTCTTATGGTAATTTAAAAACCTATGCTTCAAATTAAAACAAAACTACGTTGTTTTAATGTTATTTTAGTTTTAACTTAAACTAGTAAATTATGTAATTTGTTGAATTACACAACAAAATTGTTGTAAAAAAAAAAAAAATGGCAAAGAAATCAGACTTATAAATTTTTCCTTTGTAAAAAATATTTTCAAATTACGTATTTTTGTCTCCAAAAGTATTTTTTGAAAAATTTTGTAGCTCCTCGTATGATGCTTTTTTAGAAAGGGTCTAACAAGTCTCTTAGGGACACTAAAAAAAAAAAAATAATAATAATAATAATCTGCCTTACTAGCATAAGAAAAAGACAAAATAAATGTAGAACTCAATAAACTTTTTTTTGTTAGTTTTATAATATTTTTCACTCATTTTAAAACACTTTTTTTTATTTTTTTTTAAGACACTTTTTATACTAATTCCAATATTAAAGCTTAATTTGGGAACTTGTTTGAAAGTCAATTTTTAGCTTTTAACTTATTTTTGATCACATCATCTCTCTATTTTTTTACATATTTTTTCAAAAAAAGTAAAAAAAAAAATTAACTTTTAACCAACTTTCTAAAACAAGCCTAAATAATGCATAAGAGTACTTGTTAATATCAATTATATTGAAAGTCCTGGGTAGCATTTGGTTTAATTTTAAAATCATGATTTGAGAGTGGAATTGTATTTTGAGTTTGTGAGTTGTTGAATCATAATTTGAAAAGAAAAAATTTATTTGGTTATGAGTTTTGAAATGAGTTTTGAATTGAATTTGGAATTTTTGAAATGAGAAAATTTGTTTGATTATGAGTTTTGAAAAGAGTTTTCAAAACTTAATTCAAAAACTTATAACTCATAACCAAACACACAACTCAACATTCTATTCAAAGCTCATAACCAAACTCTTTTTAAAATTTAATTCAAAAAAATAATTATTGAAAAAAATAATTTTTTATTTAAAAAATTTTAAAAATGCAAAAATATTTTTTTATTTAAAATATTAAAAAAAATATTTAGCTAGTGCTTTCAAATTATTTTTGATTGCATATATTTGGTTGGGAATTTTTTTTAATTGTTTTGTTTAAAAACGGTCTAAAAAAATAATTTTCATATTTAAAAATATCAAAAACAAATATAAGGTAACGTTTGGTTTATTTTTCAAAACTCAATTTTGTTTTTAAATTATGATTTGGATGCAATATGTTAACCAAATATATTTTTAAAATATAACTTAAAATTCTTTTCAAAACTCCTATCTTATCTTTTTATTATTATTATTAATCAATCAAGCAATCAGTTTTTTTTCTCTCATCTCTCCTCTTTCCTCTCACATTCTATATATCAATCAATAAAAAATAAAAAAAATTACAAATCATTCCAAAACTATTTTCAAAACTCATAACCAAACAAATTTTTTCTTTTCAAATCATGATTCAAAAACTCAAAACTCAAAACACAACTCCATACTCAGATTATAATTCTAAAACTAAACCAAACAAACGGACCCTAAATTTTTTGTTTTCAAATAACAGGTTGCAATTGCAAATAAAAAATGTTTCGGTTGACCAGTCGGACGTCCAAGAATGTCCGAGCAAATAACCGGGTAGACCCAATCCGCAAATTCAAAATTCAAAAACTCTACTCTGCCAAACATGCATTGGAATGTATATTCAAATGTGACCTTGGAATCATTTTTTGAAAACTTAAATCAAACATGACATTCAAATATAAGGGTGAAATTATGATTTGAAACTTAAACCAAAGTTTATTTGCCCATCTTGAGTCCGTGTTTGACCATGACCACTAAAAAGACATTGAAACACAAATGAAGAACCAAAAAACATTTGAAACATAAAAAATGTGATTTACCTTAATAAATACCAATATGCAACTTGAATAACAAGATTGAAAAAAGTGTGTCGGTGCGTGGCCTAATTAGAGATTTGAAGCAATTTTCACTAGTCTAGTTAAAAGGATATACAGACGCCAATATGCATGTTATTTGACTTTGGTTGGTGGGGTGAATGAGTAACCATGATTGTTTTTTAGTCGGCGAAAGTCAATGGCGACTAAAGTTATTCGTTGCCCCGTTGGTCGCCAAAGCCTTGTTGGCAATAGTCAATGGCAACTAAATTTACGTTGGTTACTAATTATCTTATCTTTGGCTACTAAAAATTACTTAGTCGCCAAACATAACGTTTTGGCGACCAAATATTTAGCGTCAAAAGTAATTAAATCAAAATGAAATTCTCTTTCAACGACTAAATATTTAGTCGCGAAAACATTTTAGTCGCTAATAATCTTATCTTTGGCTACTAAAACGAACTTAGTCGCCAAACATAACATTTTGGCGACCAAATATTTAGTCGTCAAAAGTAATTAAATCAAAATGAAATTCTCTTTCAGCGACTAAAATGTTTAGTCACTAAAACATTTGTCACTAATAATAATACATTTAGCGACCAAAATATTTAGTTACTGTTAGTTTTCACGACAAAACATTTTAGTCGCCAAAAGTGAAGATATTTTCATTTCATGGTGATTTACGACCAAACATTTTAGTTGCCAACGGATGCCATGTTCTCTCGTGGCTAAAATCTTTAGTCAGAAAAAGTGTTTTCCCTCATCTTGATTTTTTTTAGCTACTAACTATTTGGTTGCCAAAAGTCTTTTGTTTCTTTTTACTGCTAAATATTTAGTCATGAAAAACCTTTGCTTGCATTTTTGGCTATCAAAATATTTAGTCGCCAAAAATTTTGTAATTTTTTTTTATAATTAATTTCTCAACCACCTATATTTATTCCATTATTAATACAATATGTACCATGTATATAAATAAAATTATCCACATACTGATATAGTTAGCAACCATTCCACAACATGCACACATTTCACTGTCAACCATAAAAAAAAAAAAAAACATATTTAACATCAAATTAATATTTCCAATAAAAATTTCATACAAACCAAATATAATCCAATCTCAAAAATATAATTTCATACATAATAAAGGATTAAACAAAATTAATATCCAATTGTTAATTTTGCAAGAACCCAACTAACAAAAACACCAAAAACATAAAAAAGTAAAGGCCATAAAATAAAAATAAAATAAAATAACTAGTGATGAAGCTAGCAGCAGTCCAACCCTCAAAGCAATTACTAAAGCAAAGCTGAAAGCTACATACATAAATTAAGACAGATCAGTAACACATATCACAAACAGAGGCTCATTCACTGTAAAAGGGCAGATACAATGCAAATAATACAATTTCAATTAATATATATATATATACTATCTACTGTTATGAACTTCCATACATTTAACCCCCTCAAGGCAAAGAAAAAAATGCAATAAACTCTATGCTTGAAGCTGCCATTGCATCTCAGATCATTAGAATTCCCTTGTCTCTATCTCATACACCTGATTCGTGGAGAGAAAAGAAAAATTAAGCAAAATGTGAAAGAAATTTAACTTACATTTCATTCACATTTCCCTCCTATTTTCCTTTCGCTCAACAAATCTCCCATCCAAATCCAAAATCCAAACACACCCATGGAAAGTTTGGGTTTTTTGCTAGAATAGTAAGGGATGGCAGAGGAAGTCTTGTAGCTAGAAAGACTAAAAGGTTGATTTATTGATCAGATAAATATCAGTGCCATTGAATTAGCTAAAGCACAATTCATTGATTCGACAAGCATATTAGAAAGAAAAAAAAATCACGACAAAAGGAATAAAACTTATTCAAGATTAATTCACTGAACAAGTATATAACAGAACATGAGGTGCATAAACAACCTACTTAGTAGCTTTAGTAACGCAAAGGTGAAAACCAAACAAGCAATTAAATTACATACAAATTTAATGTCTTGAACTAAACCAAACAAAGTAGAGCTATATGTCAACATGGGAACCTCAGATATCCCCGATATGCTTGAACCATCAAGGCAGAGGAGCATAGAGGGATGAGCAACTTAATTCATTACAAGGCACTAAGACACTAATGGCTAGAGCATATCTAATTTTTTTCTTTTTCAGATGAACTAGTCAACCAAATTGCACCTAGTTTTCCATTACATGTGGCTGAAGAACACAAGCAAATGAAGTTTCCATTTGGTGCCAGCAGTGGAAAATCTCCCAAATAAACATCCAAAAAGTTATAGATGGAGTGGAGATGCATATGATGGTGTAATTGATGTTAGAAGCTTTGAAGTGGAAATGGTATAAGCACCAAATGTTGTAGGTCTCCTCTCATTTAGCATCTAATAGACACTTCAGCAGTGCACTTGGTTCAAGATTGCTCCAGCTAAAACTGATGTGGACCAAACCAATTTTTTGTTGTGCATGAATGCTAAATAAGCATTGGTTTGATAATAAGCAAGTGGCTCAACCTTACTGAGAAAACATTAAGAAGATGGAATAATGGCAAGATAAACAGGTTTAACTTGGCTAATGAGTAAGTGCTTCTACTCAAATACAATGTATATAAATAGTATTCCTTGACTTGGTTTTGCATTTAGTATGGTTGTTCAAAAACTCAGTCACATGTGCTTCTACTCACATGCCTTTTCATTTAGGCTTACTTTTTCATATACTGATATGATGGATCACAGCACATTTCAATATTCTAGCAAACTAAAAACTTATAATTCCAAATGCACCACAAGATAATAGAGGGAAGAAAGAACACCTGTCCACTTTATCAAAACCAAATCTAGCAGCAAAATAGAAGGCCACGGCAAGTAACCATGAATCGCTGTGGACAACAACTAGAGGCAATGTACAATGATCCAGAATATTTAATAGCCAAGCAACAGACACAAATCAACCGACACATAAGAACTCTAAGCAAATACAAAAGGCAATTCCTTGACAGCTCATAAAGTGTCCAATTTCGTCATAAATTATATATAGAAGCCTTAACACATTCAACAAAAAATTGATAGTCCCAAAGTAAATTTTATTTGCCACAATCAAACATTAGAAACATGATGCAGCAAAGAAATGGAACTAAATCCAATATTATGCATACTACAGAAACTAAGCATAGAACAAATCCATTTAGGGTTTGCAAGAGCCCTAAATCTAAATCTAAGTTAAAAGTGCCTAAAATCATTTACGAAAGTGAGAAATTCCATGGAGTATTAATGATCCTTTAAAAACAAATCATGTCATTTCATTTTAATGGAACGCCTTATGCTTAATGGTTTGCATCTGAATTAGTTAAATTCATAATTTTATTTGAAACTCTTTATTACTGTTTGAAACGATTAAACTTCTTTCTTGGCACACATGCAGTGTCCTTAACTGGAAATTACTATGATAGAAGATATTTTTTCTCCTTCATTTGGATAATAAAATTGTTTTATCATGGATTAGCAGAAATGGTTCAACACATGTTAACTCATTTTGTTTTGAAAAAGTGAAGAGATGATCTGATATTCAAGTCCTAAACACACTCCAGTTTAGAAGTTTGCACCTAATCATGGTTGATTTATTGATGAGACCTAAAAGATGACTACTTTCGGTGAAAATCCCCAATAATTTGATTTATTAAACTAATCTAAATAAGTACATAATGCATTATACAGACTTGTAGACTACATATAAATCAAAGCCCTCCCTTTGCCACCATCAAGACACCAACTTTATCAATATCGCATGGTAAATTACAATAACTTGTGGACATTGTGTCTACTCATGTAATAGAGAAATTCTGGCACCATAGTTTTGACATAGAACTATGGTTGAAATACAATATATAGATATAACAAATCCATTATAGAAAATTAGAACTAGAATTGAATTTATGATCCACCAATAGAAGGGAATCAGTGACTTATTTAAAAACTATGTTGAAAAATTTCATAAACCCAAACTACATCTTAAATAAACTCTAAATGACCACATGACTGTGTGCATTAGAAGGTTAGAAAGGACAAGGAACTTCCCTTCCCTTTGCTTTTCAGTCTGTCTTGTGCCAGTTCATGGTACACATAGTGGACTGAAATTGAATACTTTGACCTATTTTAGCGTCCCCGAAATTGAAATCACATAACTGTGTACACCAACTTTTCATAGCCACTGCACAAAGATCTGGTTGTGTTCCAAGGCAATTATCCCCCAAGAGGTTCATTTGGGCTTCTTTTTTTTTAAAAAAAAAAGAAGTCAATTTTAAGTCTCAATATTGACAAAAAACACCTTTGATAAACAAGGGCAAAAGCTTAAAACTTTAGGAATATGAAATTGTAAATAGCATATCGTATTTGTTTCTCTATTCTATAGCATATCGTATTTGTAAATAGCATATCGTGTTTGGATATGGGCAGGAATAATATGAACAAAACAAATGCATGCCATAATGATAATCAAGTATATGAATTCTTCCATCTTTCCAAAATATTTTGTTACTTTACTTCATTCAAACAATTAAGTCATTTCTCAGAGATTCCTATGTTGTTTCTATTTCATTCCACAGTTTATTGATTAAGCCATGCATCAACAATTAACTTCATCAGTGTGCCACCAGATTTCATAATGAGTCTTTTTCATCTAAAGATGGGCGGTTCCATCCCGTGGTCCTCACAATGAGGCCAAAAACTAAACAAGTCAAATTAATACATAAACAAGATCAGCAGAGCAGAACATAATATCAAAATTTTTTGGAAAAACATCTTCTTTCACCTTAAACATAAAACTTCCCTCTATAGAGTTCGATATTAGTTGAGAAAATTGATAAAAATAAAATTTTAAAAAAAAAATAGAAGGGAAGGGAAGGGAAGGGAAGGGACCCATAAAATATTAACACCCTATAAAATCACATCAAAACAAGTAACCAGAAATCTGAAAGCCAAAACAAGAGACTCATAATAACCAAATATAATTCAAAATCAACATGCCATAAAAATCAATTTAAGAAACAAAAGAGTAAACCAATACATAATAAGTTGACATAATAATAGA
Organism: Camellia granthamiana; assembly: GCA_036172215.1. NCBI lineage: Eukaryota > Viridiplantae > Streptophyta > Magnoliopsida > Ericales > Theaceae > Camellia > Camellia granthamiana. The sequence continues at coordinate 28,806,156 of CM069910.1, read as the reverse complement.
GAAATGATGATTCAACCATAGAAATCAAACAAAGCAGAACAAGAACATTAAGAAAAATCCCATAAACTCATAAACTTACGAAACTATCCTTTAATTTATGTATAACTAGTTAACCAAAGCATCAATACCTATCTATTTATTTATGATACTAACTTTCCAAACCATAATTATGCAACAGAACACTTTTTTATGACAAGACAACACTGCCTAAACAAAATAAACTTCAGAACCCCAGAACCCTCAAATGTAACAGACAGAGAAATGAAGTGGACTGCCATACAAATGTAACTTCAAAACACAAACATTAGAGAGCACAATTTCAAAATGTATATCATACACACATAAATCTTTATGAGAAGGGATAATTTTCGTATGGCATCAAATCGATTTGGGGCTGGGTCGATTTGGGATTGGGTGTGAAGGTGTATGCGAATGGAAGAAGACATAGATATGGAGACAGCTACACAGAGAGAGAGAGAGAGAGAGAGAGAGAGAGAGAGAGAGAGAGAGGGGGGCAAAATAGAGGACATAAATACCCGAGACAAAGCGACGGTGGTGCTTGTGTATCCCTTGCGACGTGCACGTCTAACCGCTGTGGTGCTACAGTAACAGAGATGAGAGTAGAGGCGTGAGGCATGAGAGAGAAGACACAGACGAGTAAGGCGTGAGAGAAGATAAAACAGAATCGTGGGTTTATTTAATGAATGGATTATGCTTCCATTCCCGACCACCTCAAAATTTAGTCACTAATTCATTTAGGAATCCCTCCAACTTTCAAAATCTTACCTCCAAAAATTAAATTACAATTGCCGTCTAAAATTTAGTAGCTAAAAGTAAGAGAAATGCCAACTAAATTACTTTCAGTAGCTACAAATTAATAATTTTAGGGACTAAATTTAATTTTAGACGCCCAAAATCCTAGTTTCAGCAACTAAAATTCAATTAGTCGCCAAAAGTGAAATAAAAATACCGACTAAATTATTCTTAGGAGCTAAAGATTGTATATTTGGGGACCAAAAAAAAGTTAGTCGTCCAAAATCGTGTTTTGAACGACCAAAACTCAATTAGTTGGCAAAAGTAAGAGAAATACTGACTAAACTATAGATGGTAGCTGATGATTGTACCTTTGCCAACCCATTTTTCTTTCGTAGCTAAAGTGGCTATCTTTGGCGACTAGATTTTTTTTTAGTAGCTAAACTATGTATCTTTGGCGAGTAAAGATATTTAGTAAAATTATGGTAGTTATTCGGCTGAGGAGAGCTTTTCCGTGGCTGGTGGAGCAGCAGTGAGAGAGGGAGGGGAGAGGAACGGAGCAGCGGAGATGGAGACGGAGACAGAGAGGAAAAGAGAGAGAGACGCTGATGAGATAGAGAGGCGCTGGTTTGTTTAGGGTTTGGTTTGGAAACAAATTATGTAAATCCCTCCAATTCGCAACTAAACATTTTAGTCGCTAATTAATTTTATAAATCCATTTAAAATTTGAAATGTGTCCCCCAAATATTTTAGTTCTTTGGTGACTAAAAATTGTTTGTCACTAAAAATAAATGTTTGGTGACCAACCTTGTTGGTCACCAAAGATAAAAATTAATTTTTTGTTTTTCATTTGGCGACTAATTAATTTTAGTAGCCAAAAACTAACTATACAGTGACTAAAAATTTTTTAGTTGACGTTTTGGTGACCAAAATTTTGCTCACCAAAGATAAAAATAAATTTTTTGTTTTTCATTCGATGACTAAATAATTTTAGTAGCCAAAACTAACTATACAGCTACTAAAATATTTTTTAGTCGCTGAAAATACATTTTTGGCGACCAAACTGTTGGTTGCCAAAAATAAAAATTAATTTTTTTTTTCATTTGGCGACTAAATAATTTTAGTAGTCAAAACTAATTATACAGCGACTAAAATATTAGTTGGTCGCTGAAAATAAATTTTTGGCTACCAAACCTTCGGTCGTTAAAGATTAAAAGTAAATTTTTGTTTTTCATTCGGCCACTAAATAATTTTAGTAGCCAAAAGTAACTATACAATGACTAAAATTTTTGTTTTGTCGCCAATTGTGGCAGACGTGACTAAAAATTGTTTTCGTCGCCAATTGTGATATTTTTAACGACTACAATTTTTTTTAGTCGCCAATAACCAATATACCCCGACTAAAAAAAATTAGTACCTAAATCTTGTACTTTTGCCGATTAATATAATGTTTGGTCACCAAGTCCACAACTTTTGGCGACTAAATTTTTTTTAGTCACCAAATTTGGTCTCCAAAAGTGTAATTTCTTGTAGTGTTTGGCTATGTGTTTTTGGTTGATATGTACAAATTCAAGTGATATGAATAAAGTTTATTATATAGCACATTCACACTCGTATAGGGAGATATGTGATTCTACAGCTTGTTATATACTATTGGTTCATTCATAGTTATATCTTAGCCTCTTTTTATTTTATTTTTGTATATAACATACTTGCACTCTCATAATTTTATTTGTCAGCTTATTAATATATAATGTTGTGCTTGTTATATACCTACTAGTTCATTCATTTTTGTCTTGAAAAGAGGAAAGATACGTTCAAAACTTCTATTATACTTTTGCAATTAAAAAAAAAAAAGTTTTTTCGATTGTTTTCAAAACATTTTTTTATTTCCTTTTTCCTCTATCCATCAAATCCAGTCACTCTCACTAGAAATCTCCAACGATGGTGAACTCAAACAATCCTCTGGCTGCTCCGCTGGCAACCACCTTCAGCAACATCATCTCTGGCATCTCACTAATAATTTTCTTCATAAATATTTGTTTATATGAAACAATTTTATTTATTTATTTTTGTTTTAATAAGGTTGGTTGTTTGGGGGCTGATGTGATTTGTGTGATTTCGAACCATCTCTCTACGGCCCAAAAAACTCATTCTGAATCCTATCTGGTCTCTGATGTATCCCTCCTCCAGTTCAATTTGATTCTAAATTTATTCATCATAGGGCTGGGGCCTGGGTATTGGGCCCCCAAAATAGGGCTAGGATAAATTTTTAAGCCCATTTAATGTTTGGACTGGGCTAGGTTCATATGGTATTTCATTAAAACAATTGTAAGGTTGTTAATAAGTTAGGTCAAAGTAAATTAATATTTAAAATTATTGTTTAACTCTAAAGTTCATGAGTGTGATAGTTTAAGGGACAAATGAAATCTTTACATAAATTGTAATTCAGTGTGAATTAGAAAAACTAATTGCAAAATCATGTAAGTGCAACTGTGTTTGTGGTCTAGTTAAAAATAAATAAATAAATAAATAAAATTGAGGCATGTTTCGTTTAATTTTCAAAATTTTTTTTAAAAAAGTAAAAATTAATTTAGTAAAAGAAATAAAAAAAATAAAAATATTTATTATTTTTATATAATTTTATATTTTGGAATGCTAGAAATAATTTGTTAAAAAAAAATTGATATTTGTTTTATCAAATTATTTTTCATTTTTTTAAATTTAATTTTTTTTTTAAAAAAAATCAAACCAAACATGGCTTGAGATTTTTTTTTTTTTTTTTTTTTTTGAACTACGGCTTGAGTATTGGATCATAATTTTATATTTGTTTTTTCTACATCTCATTTATTGGGAAAATAATTATTTTTAATTGCCTTTTTAACTTTTTACAAATAGATGTATGAAAATATAGAGAAAATAATTGACTTATTAATAATAATTTTTTTTACTTTTTTACTATATTAGTGACTCCCCAATTAACGAGTGATTATTAAGTATTCTTGTGATGCAGTCACGTGATACTTTAAAATTATCTAGATCGTTAGATCATATCACTAAATATTATATACCCAACCCAAGTAATACAATGCAAAATTCTAACATTTTATTTTCTCTCTCATAAATGGCAAAGATTATCGGAATAGTGCATTGGTACCTCGATTCTCATCTCTCTTTCATCATAAAAATAATTTTGTTTTGATCTTAATAATAATTTTAGAGTTTAATTTTAACAAATTATATAACCAATCTAGTTTTTTTTTTTTTTTTTTAAAAAAAGATGGAATTTGTGGGTAATTTGGGCTTAGTCTTACTTGAATTTATTATAAACAAACAAGTTTGGATTGCAAATCTCACTTGAGGAATTAAAAAAAAAAAAAAAAAATTGAACTAGAAATTTGTGGCAAGACTAAAAATAAGGTTGACATCTACAATTTTTTTTTTTTTTGTTTTTGAACTAATGATACAAAAATGATTTGGACCACTAAAAAAAGACCTCTAATGCATCTCTAATTTGTCTTTTTCTTCCCTCTTTTTTGTCTTTTACTTCACTATTTTTTTTTTTTTTTTTTTTTATGGTTGGACAGCTCATTAGAGCTGCACTGTTGCAGCTCTAATTAGAGCTCCGGAGCATGACCCCTAATGATATATTAAAATCAGTCAAAAGCCTCAGATACATCCATAGACAGTTAAACAGCTAAAGCATGAGGAGGATTACCAACCTAGCTTGTAGGAAGAATTTCCTGAGCATGAGCAGTAGCTACCCAGTGAGCTACTTTGTTGTTTGCTCTCCTTGTCCAGACAAAGTCCCATCTCCTATTTCGTGCCATCCAACGGACATCTGCTAAAATAGCCAAACTGTCCCAAAGGGGAACTTTTTCCGAAACATAGAATTTGATGATCATTTGGTTATCACTTTCAATTTGTACTACATCCAGGTTGTGTGCTTGGGCTAGCTGACAAGCCAACCGCACTGTATATGCTTCCGCTTGAGATGCTGATGTAGAGAAAGAAGAACAAGTGATGCCATCAATGAGGCGACCTGCAGAATCTCGCAAAATAGCCGCATACCAGGCTCTAGCTGACATCTTGGAAAGTGATACATCACAATTGGCTTTGAAATCTCCCACCAAAGTTGGTTCCAACCTGAGACTTCCCCCATCTGTGTTGGATGGGCCAGCACATATCAAAATAGAATCATCAAAGAGTTGGGAATTATATTCAATCCAAGCAAAAGATGTTTTATGAATAGTGTCTGGAGGGTCAATTAGTACATGGTTAAAAACCAAATCATTCCTCGCTTTCCAAATGAACCATCCAGCAAGTGCTATTTTGCCTAAAGCTTTTTTCCCAAACCTAGCACTCGCCCCTGAAGTTAACCATCTAGCATACCACTGTGCTACATTTGTGACAGATCCTTGGTAAATTTGAAGGCTCAAGATGCAACCAAACCACACAGCCTTTGTCCAAGAGCAATCGAACAACATGTGCTCCACTGTTTCAACCTCTATTAAACAAATAGGACACAAGTTAGAGGCAGAACACTTCCTTTTAGCTAGATTTCCTTTTGTTGCCAACAGATTCTTGCAAACTCTCCACCAAAAATGCTGTACTTTAGGAGCTATTTCAAGCGCCCACAGATTTTTCCAAAACTCAGAAGGATATATATATGAAGTAGATGGAAGACATGTGCTCAAAGATTCAAGTGAGGATCTGGCTAGATTGTAACCAGATTTCACTGTGTAAGAACCCGAAGAATTAGGATGCCACACTAGTCTATCTTCTCTCTCCTCCAAAGATATTGGGATGGTCTGTATGGCAAGAAGGTCCTCTTTAGAGAGGAGATGCTTAACAGACTCTAGCTTCCATTGTTTATGAATGGGGTCAATAACGTTTGAGACATGGGTAACTTGACAATCAAGAAATTTAGCAGCAGCTACTTTGAAATCTTTTACTGAAGGTATCTATCGATCTGCCCAAAACAGAGCAACTTTACCATTTTGAGTTTGCCATCTCAGCCCTTTCTGAATAAGGTCTCGCCCTTTTAGTAAACTTGACCAAGACCAAGAAGCTCTTGTCCTCCGATTTGCTAGCAAAAAATTTGCTCTAGGGAAATACAACCCTTTAAACATTTGTGCCCAAAAAGAGGTAGGATTCTTGTCACGACCCAAACCCGCCCTGTGCGTACCGAATACCGCACTAGATGAAAGTGAATCGAAGCTCCACAACTAAATGGACTGTCCAGGAACTGAGGACCTGCAACACAGAACACTGTCAAGGCTGGCCGGTTGGGGTTGCCCGGAAGACCCCTCCGGCGACCCCAACCGGCGTGGGAATGAGTGATCGGAGAAGATAGAAAGTACTCTCTAAGTGTAGAGAGTTGTGTTTAAGTGAGTATAGTTTAGCTCAACTTGGTTACCTTCAATGTGAAAGTGGAGTTTATATAGAACACTTTACTTGTTGTCCAAGATGGTTTCATGAAGCTTTGGTGTTGCCAAGTCTTCTCTAGCATTGCTCAAGGTAGGGGACCGCTTGGTGGTTGATAATGAATGTATATACTCATTGCAACCATGCTTATAACATATCACATTCTCTTTGTTAACTGCTCCCGTGATTCTAGGGATAGGGGACCAGCTAAGGTGGCATCCTCCATGTGCATGCATTTATAGCTTCCACGTTTCTCTGCGAGGTTCCCTCAGCTCGGTACCATTGTGCCTCAGCTTGGCCTTTTACAAGACCGTTTGCAGAGATGGGTTGGCCCATTCGGATATCTTTTGTATGGGTTCGGCCCACTTTAGTTCTGGCGATGGGTTCGGCCCATCAGTTCGGTCCATATATTAAGCCCTGCAGCTCGGCCCAGCCCAGTATCGTGGCTGGATTGACCTTTCCACTGCAAGTTGGGCCCAAGTGCTTGAGGACTTAGGTAGACAATTGATCATGGAGTTGGGCTTAATTGGCATGCCCACATATTCATTTGACCCACTTGGATTTGGGTTTAAGTGGATTGGGCTGGCCCAAGGCTTGGATCCTACCCATTTCATATTTAGTCCCTTCATTTGCCCCCTAGCTAGTGCTAAGGTTACCCTTGGGGGGAGCTACTAATCTATACCTCAACCATTGCGTCACTTCTAATCTGCTCCAGCTCAGCTTTGGTGGCAGTTCAATCCTTTCTCATACGCTTCTACATGCGTCTTTTCGTTGGGACATGTGGCGATGTGGCATTGGTGTGCGGAGATAGTGCGCTGATTCCATACAGAATGACGTGATTTCATACCATTGTGCTGTTCGGGGGTAATAAATACCCTAGGGCCGTCGCTTCAAACCTTTTCGTCTGTTTCTAAGTTTTCAAAATCCCAAAACCCTTTCATCCTTCTTCCTTGGTTCTTGCGGTGCTCTGCTCAGATTCTTGTTGCCATTACTAAGAGTCACAAACTCCGCCATTCTTGTCCCAATTCCAAAGACCCTCATTCTTTGCTTGTTTCTTCGCTGAATCTCTGTAAGTTCATCTGAAACTCCTTTTTCCTATTGCTTTTCCGTTGATATCGCCTCTGTTGGCCCTTGTACCACTGTTTATGGTGATTGGTGATATTCCCTTATTCCTTGCTTAGCCGAGTCTCGTTCTTGCTTTGTTAGGTCTAGACAATGGGTAAGTTCCGTGCCTTGGTGGACACCCCTGAGGCCATGGCCTTGTTCCGTCAGGATTATGGTATTCCTAACGATGTTACCCTCTTGTTGGCAATGGTTGACGCCAAACGTATGGGCACAAAACACACTGTTGCTTTTCCTATTGCTACTATCGTTGAGGGAGGCGTTCAGTTTCCTCTGGAGCCGTTAGTCCACCGTTTCCTGTATCAGGTCCAACTTACCCCTATGCAGGTTTCTGTAAATCTGTTTCGGGTTATTTGTGGTGTATGTGTTTTGAATAGACGATTAGGCCTAAATCTGGATATATGGGACATCTTGGGTTGTTATACTCTTTCTCACAATAAGAATCACAGTACCTATTACCTTCGTGTACGTTCGGCCGATTGTCACATTGCCACCAGATTGCCTGATTCTGACAAACACAACGATGATTTTCTGCAAGTGGGTGGTGATTGGGAGTTCCCAACTGGGACCAAGTTCCAGTCCAAATAGATGCCACAAAAAGATGGCTATCCAGGTTTGAATCGAATGCCCTAGTATTTTTGTATCTCTGTTTATTTGTTTGAACACTGTGCAAATGTTGTTCCCCCTTCTTTTGTAGAGGCTTCCCTAGTTATCAACGCAGATCGAACCGTGAGAATATAGAGGCGATTAAGGTCGTTTTGAGGTATAAAAAGAGATCCGCTCCCGAGCTGTTGGATTATCAGGCAACCTACATACCATAATCCAGAAAAAGGCGAGGCTGGCTGCTTCCCTTCTTGATTCTGATACTGAAACCGATACTCCTCATGCCCCTCTGGTTACAAATCGTCGCCGTGGTCAAAGCTTGTCTGTTGAGAGGACCCTTTCTCCTGCCCCCAGCTTCACAGGGGGAGGATACATAGCCAAAAGAAGGGTGCTGGTGGACCTTGAAGTGGAAGCCTTTGGTTCCTTTTTGGCTTTGGGGATTTCTTCGGCCAAGGCCGAGTCGAAGAGTCTTATGGTTATGAAGCTTGAGATAGGAGCCTCTGGTCATTCTGGTGCTGCTACTGATCCTGTTACTTCGATTGCTAATAGGGCGAAAAAGAGAAGAAGAGAGACTGGTAAGGCCATCGTTGGTGAGGCTTCTGAGGATCCCATTGAGGATGAGTCATTTGAAAAGTGGGAACCGCCTATGTTGCATCAAGCAGACTCATTTCTACTTTTGATTCGGTTGTCGCTTCTGGGGACTTTGCTTTCAATTTGACTAAAACTCTGTTGATGCCAGTTGACATGGCTTATCATAACGGGCCTCGTGATATTTCAATTCTGAAGGGGACCCTTCAAATGATGACCGCTGTAAGTGTTTTTGTATTTCTTTTAGTGCTCTTTGATGGTTTTTGTTACATGCTTTTAATATCTTGTTATTTACTGTAGTGTATTCAAAGGATGTATCTGTCCATCACCCGGGCTGAGGAATTGAAACGGGCCATACTGGAGGCCGCTATGGGTGCTGAAAGGTTGACAGCAAATTTAGAGGCCGAGAAAGAGGGCTAAAGGGCCACAGAGAGAGAGGTGTTTCGCCTAAACAAGGTTGTCGCCTCTGCTGAAAAGTCAAAGGAGACTGCTATTGGTGTTCAGGCCCAGCTTGAGAGTAAGATTGTTGAACTAGAGGCGGTTATTGCAGTGATGGCCACTAGACGTTCAACTTTGGAGGCTAAGCACTGGCAGCAAGATTGGGACGAAGTTGGAGCCGCTTACAGAGAAGAGGTGCTGGTATTGCGAGACAAGATTTTTCTGAAGGGCTGGACGGGTGCCTTGACCGCCACTCAAATTCCTGAAGGGTCTCCTCTGTTTCAAAATATTCCTGTTCCCTCGAAGTCCTTAAGTTCAAAGGCTATTGCTACTCCTGCTACTCCTTTAGCAAAGATTTCTTCAGGGACTGATTTTGCAAACCAAACTTTGGAGAGCAACACTGCCAATGAAATAGTGGATGTTAAGGGGGTAAGGACCTAGAAACTGAAGCTGTGGGAGATGTGGTTTAGGAGGTTCCTGCTTTCCAAGAAGTTGGAACTGCCTCTACTTTTCCTCCCCAAGACGATCTAGACAAGGTTGTGGATGCTGCTCCTGAAATTCCTCCTACTGATGAAGGTTGAAATGATCTTTGAAACGATTTGAAATTTTTCACATTTTGATTTTTCTTCTTTTTGCTTTTTGATGTACTGGTGCTCAATCTTCTTAACGAGTTGACCCCTTATGTTTGCCAAGACAATTTTCTTCTTTTTTTTGTTGTTGTTTGTGAAGCCAGCTGTGCCTTTGTTGGATGATGGAATTTTCCTTTTGATTTTGAAATCTAATGCTTTCTTGTTTCTATGTCTGAATGTTGTCTGTACTGTTTGCCCCGGGCCGAGCACCGTTGGGACCTCCGGGTCGAATAATTGCTCGGTCTGGTTAATGAATATGTTGTATGATTGTGCTTGGTTTTGTAATGAAAGGAAAGGGTCTTACTTAGGTCCAAGTTGGTTTTGAAAAAAAATTGTTTGCCCCCACTTGGAGCTAAGTAAGGTTGGCATTGAAGCTCTTTGCTTTGTAGTAGAACTGTGTAAGTCTGTTTTAACTTTGAATGAGACGAAAAGATAGAAAGAAGTGAAGTGTTACTCAGGTCCAGGTTGGTTTGAAAAAAATAATTGTTTGGCCCCACCTGGAGCTGAGTAGGATTGATGTTAGGAGTTTGATCCTGAAAGAATTACCGAAGTCAATTCCAACTTGTGCTTTGTATGGAGCAGTATCGAAGTGTTGATGTGCTTGTACTTAAGAAAGAATCATTTGTGACTTTGAAAATTCTGTGATTTTCACAAAGGAAATGATTAATTAAAAAAGTTTGTTAGTGCAGTTTCTACCAAGCAATCCCACTTGGCTAAGTTCCATTTTGGTTGCCAAACATAACTCCACCAAGTAATTCCGCCTGGCATGTTTGAATGCAAACCAAAACCAAATTCCGTTCGGTCGTTCTGAAACTCAATCCATTTGTTTAAAACCAAAGCTAAATCCGTTTGATAAACATCAAAGCTAATTCCGTTTGGTGGACACCAAAGCTAATTCCGTTTGATAAACATCAAAGCTAATTTCATTCGGTAAACACCAAAGCTAATTCTGTTTGATAAACATCGAAGCTAATTCCGTTTGGTAAATACCAAAGCTAATTCCGTTTGATAAACATTAAAGCTAATTCGGTTTGGTAAAAACCAATGTTGATTTCCGTTTGGTAGACACCAAAGCTGAATATTGTGATTTTGAAACATGTCCCCAGGGCTTGAATTACAAAGACTGGGCTAATTAATAGTTTGTGCTGCTCATGAAGTTGTACAAGTGTTGTAGCAAAGATTTCAATAAAAGTGGGGATACACTCCTATTAAATAATCAATAAATGCCACTATGGTTTGATAGATGAGTTGGGGAACAATTTTATTGATAATACTTCTTGAGGTTTGCTACATTCCAGGGCCATGGTATGGCTCTACCCTTGAGGTCTTCTAGGTAGTATGCTCCATTTCCAGTAACGATTGTGACCTTGTAGGGGCCTTCCCAGTTAGGTCCTAGCTTGCCTTCACCAGGTACTCTTTTATGGTCCATGACTTTTCTCAAGACTAATTCGCCAGATTTGAATTGCTTGGGGAATACTTTTTGGTTGAAGTTCTTGATGAGCTGCTATTTATGGGCTGCAAGTCTGATCAGTGCTGCTTCTCTTCAGCCTTCTGCCATGTCTAATGCTTGTGCAATAGCTTCCTCATTATCTGCATTATTTGCATCTGCAATAGCGTCATGCTGTGGTTCGATAGGCTCATAACACATGGGATAACTCTTCAACCTACTTCCCTTTTGCACTTTCAAGCCTCTTCTTCACTCCGTTGATGATGGTTTTATTTGATGCTTTGGCCTGCCCATTACTCTATGGGTAGCCCGGAGAGGAGTTACAATACTCGATTTTGAGATTGGCATAGCACTTTCTGAAAATCTTCCCATCAAATTATGTTCCATTGTCCGTAATCAGTACCCGTGGAATGCCAAAAACGGACTACAACAGCCAAGGCTTCAACTTTTATCCACTTGGTGAAATAGTTGGTTGCAGCAATAAAGAATCGTCTATTTCCAGTGTCTCGTGCCAATGGTCTAACAATATCCAGACCCCACTAGGCAAAAAGCCATGGGCTAGTAAGTGGAGTAAGAGTTTTGGCCGGTTGATGAATCTATGGAGTAAACCTCGGACATTTGTCATATTTCTGAACATACTGTTGTGCGTCATGCTGCATCTGTGGCCACCAGTACCCATGAGTGAGGGCACGGTGTGCCAGTGACCTTCCACCAACGTGGCTTCCACAAATCCAGTCATGAATTTTATAAAGAACATTTTCGACTAGACTTGGATGCATACATAGTAGATATGGGCCGAGGTAGGAGCGTTGGTATACCTTTCCAGATGATGAGATCCAAAACCGAGCTGATATGTATCGAACTCTATTGGCTTCTTTCTTGTCTTCGGGGAGAGTGCCAGTTTTTAGAAAAACAAGTATTGGATCCATCCAGCTTGGCTCTAGGTTAGTGCAGAGGATTGGCTCTGGAGATGCAATGCTTGGTTCTGGCACAAACTCGACCCAAATTTTTCTGGCATCTTTAGAATTTATTGATTAACCGAGGTAGGCTAGAGCATCAGCATGACCGTTTCTGTCCCCATTGATTCGTTCCGCTTGTATAGACTGAAATTTTTTAAGCAATTCCCTAGCTTTGTCTGCATACATGGCGATTCTTTCATCTCTTGCTTCGTAGGCCCCAGTGAGTTTATTAGCGACCAACTAAAAATCACTGAAAACAAGGAGCTGATCTGCACTGAAGTGTTCGGCGCTACGTAATCCAGCCAATAGTGCTTCATATTCTGCCTCGTTGTTAGAGGCATTCCATCCAAGCCTAAGGGCTTGCTCCTAGATGAATCCTTCCGGAGATATGAGTACCATCCCTGCCCCCGAGCCTCGGTTATTTGATGATCCGTCAACGTAGAACTGCCAGATGTCACCAATGAAGAGTTTCCATGCTTCTAAAACACATTATTTTCCTAGTTCGGTGGTGTGTGGCACTTGTGCCAAGTTGGAGTTCTGATGTTCGATGTTTTAGGCAGGGGCGAATTCGGTGACAAAATTCGCCAAGACTTGGGCCTTTATTGCTATTCTAGGCAGATATTGTACGTCAAACTCACCAAACTCGACTGCCCATTTCGCAGTTCGGCCGGAGAAATCAGCTCGGCCAAGGATGGATCTGAGGGAGAATTCAGTGAGGACATTAATGATATGACCTTGGAAATAATGTTGTAGCTTCCTTGATGCAATGAGCAAAGCGTAAGCCAGCTTTTCCAATGGTGGATACCGTCTTTCGGTGTCTAGGAGAGTCTTGTTAACGTAGTACACTGGTCTTTATTCCCTCTCAACTTCTCGAATCAATACTGCAGTCACTACATGGTTTGAGACTGCCATATATAGGTATAGCTCTTTCCCTAGTTCTGGAGTGGAAAGAAAAGGTGGTGTACTGAGATATTGCTTGAGGTCTTGTAGTGCTTTGGTACATTCAGGACCCCATTCGAATGCAATGTTTTTCCTCAGTAGCTGGAAGAAGGGCTTCATTCGATCTGATGATTTGCTGATGAATCGATTCAAGACTACTGCCATTCCGGCTAGTTTCTACAGTTCTTTGGCCTTTGTCGGTATCTTGATTTTCTTGTATTTTTCTTTGATTTGATCCAGATTTTCCTTAATTCCTCTGTGCGTTACCATGTACCCCAAGAACTTCTCTGTTCCTACCCTGAAAGCGCATTTCGAGGCATTGAGGCGAAGCCGATGGATTTTCAGGATGTTGAAAACTTCTCTTAGGTCTATGAGGTGGTTTGTAGCAAGCTTCCTTTTCACTACCATATTGTCTATGTAGGCTTCCATGGTCCTGCCGAGCTACTCTTTGAACATTCGAGTTACCATTCGCTGGTAAGTTGCTCCGGCATTCTTAAGGCCGAATGGCATTACTTTATAGCAGTAGGTGCCTCTTAGAGTAATAAATGCCATCTTTTCTTGATCTGGGCCGAACAGTGGTATCTGGTGATAGCCGCTGTAGGCATCTAAAAAACTCATACGCTCATGTCATGTTGTTGAGTCTACTAGTTAGTCTATTAGAGATAGAGGGAAAACTGTCTTTTGGACAAGCCCTGTTAAGGCAAGTAAAGTCAACACAAACTCTCCACTTTTCATTTTTCTTTTTGACTACGACTGTGTTAGAAAACCACTGTGGGTACTGGATTTCTCGGATTACCCCTGCTGCTAGGAGCTTGTCTACCTCCGTAATTACTGCTTCGGTGTGCTCGATTGAGGATCTTCGGCTCTTCTGCAGTATAAGCTGAGCGGAAGGGTTGACGTTGAGTTTATGGCAAGCAAAATCTGGATTCAGCCCCAGAGTGTCATATGCTGACCATGTGAACACCTCTATATTTTCCCTCAGCAAATCTAGCAACTGAAGTTTCTCATCAGCGCGTAGCGAGATACTGATAAGAAAGTAATTTTCTGGATCATCTTCCTTCACTAGGACTTTCTCCAAGTCTTCTACCATCTTCTCTACTGGGTTTACGTTGACATCCTCCAGGAACGGTTGTTCGACTACTTCGACTATTTGTACCTGATTGTAGAGTTGTTTAGCCTTCATGGCCACCATGAAACAATGCTTTGATGCAACCTGATCCCCTGGAATTTGCTTCACCTCGTGCTCCGTTGGGAAGCGAAGGAGTTGGTGGTAGGTTGAGGGGACTGCTTTCATTTGATGGATCCATGGTCGACCAAGGATTGCGCTGTAAGGGGACGGAGTGTTGATCACTAAGAATTCTATTTGAAGAGTTTTTGTTCCAGCTATCACTGGTAGCACTATCCTGCCCAGTGGCCATTCAGGTTGGGATTTGAAGCCGATCAATGGTGCTGCCTTTGGGCTGAGATATTGTTCGGACAGGCCCAACTTTTTGAACAGGTCGTAATACAATATATCTGTTGCACTTCCCTAGTCCACCACGACTCGTTTCACATCAGATCGTTTTCCAATTCCCACAGTTATAATCAATGTGTTAATATGGGGATGTTGAACACCTTTCCAAATCTTTCTCAGTAAATGAAACGGTACATAAAGGGGACTGAGGCATTATTCTTACCTTTTTCAGTGCTGGGCCTACTAACATCACTTGCTGAATATGCATAGCTTTCACAATTTCCTCTTGTAGCATCTCTTCATGCTTGTGGCTGGTTGTGCCATGAATTACATTTATGATCAATTGAGGTAGATGTTCAATGTTTGGTTCTAGCGGGGGGTTCCCCTATTCAGTCACCACTTTATCCAGATCAATGTAATCTTGGAGGTTCCCAGCAGCTACCAAATCCTCCAGGTGTTGCTTCAAAGCTTTGCAGTTCTGAGTCATATGCCCCTGGTCTTGGTGATAAATGCATCTGAGCTTTTGGTTACGCCGAGCTGGGTCTCCTAGCATCTTCGGTGGCCAAGTAAAGAATGACTCTCTCTTGATCTTCTCCATAATAAGGTAAATAAGTTCTTTGAAGACTATAACAACTGCTTCATGAGATTTAGATTTGTCTACTTCATTCATTGTAATTCCTCGAGGTTCCCCTCGGTCTACTCTTCTTTTGTTCCCCCGAATTGACTGTTTAGCCGACGCTACCTCGATGGGGATCTGATCATCTTCGAGACAAGCATATTGCTCAATTCTGGCATGTAAATCCTTTAGTACTGTTGCTGGGCGTTTAGTGAGTGATTGTCTCAGCTTGCTTTTCGGACGTAAGCCATGCTTAAAAGACATTACAGCCATTTGCTCGTTGCAAAAATTTTCCTCCAAATCATTATACTCCTTCCAATATCTTCTTGCATAATTACGCAATGTTTCCTCCTGCTCCTTTCGGAGGCCGAACAAGGTGTCCGACTTTGTAGGGATTTTGGTGTTGGAAACAAATTTGGCCAGGAACTCTTCGGAGAGCTGTTTCCAGTTGTAGATCAATCCAGCAGGGAGACGATCAAACCATCGGAGTCCGGACTCCCCTAGACTGGATGGAAAGACTTTGCACATTAGTGCCTCGTTTCAGTTCCACAGAGACATCATCTGCCAATAATGGCTGATGTGTGTGAGTGGATCTGATTTCTCATCGTATGGTGTGAATTTGGGAGGAGTGAATTTCTTAGGGGGTTTCATTGCCTCAATACCTGGAGAAAACAGGAAGGAGACGAGTCGATCAAGCACTCGATGTTCCCTTTGATGAACTGTTCTATCAAGGTGCCGATCCCGTTGCTCCCGTCGTTGCTCATTCTCTCTATTCTCGGTTAACCAGGTGCGGAGATCTTGTGGAGGATACTCTGTTTGTTGGCTAGCTGTTTTCTATCTTTTGGCCATTTTTCGGCGTGAACCACAAGTGTGGCTGCTGGCTACCTCACTTTGCACCGGAATCGGCTAACTTTGTTGTCCAAATTCATTTCTAGGGGCCTTCTTTACTGGTGGATCAAGAGATGGGCTTCTCCGGCGTAAATGAGAGGGTTCTGCGCCAGTCTTCTTCTCTATCGGGTCGCCTACCACCATCTTAAGCTGTGCTTTTAGTTCCTGTATCTCCATTCCCATGGAATCGATGATATGATCTCTGTAGTCTTTCTCCAGTAGAAAATGGTGAGAGGATCCACCAGCAAAGGGTTGTCGATGCTCAACAAATTCCGGAGTCCGGTTGTTGTTTCCGGTCTGTTCCTCCAGGACTATAGGCAGTGCCAAGCCCTTATCCTTTGTCTTCTCCGTTTGCGGAATCAATGCAGAGGGTGGAATATCCTCAATTCCCATCGCTGGAATCAGATGCAAAGCTCAGAGATGAAGATCCACGCTCACCGCACCAATTGTGCGTACCGAATACCGTACTAGATGAAAGTGAATCGGAGCTCCACAACTGAATCAACTGGCCAAGAACTGAGGACCTACAACACAAAACACTGTCAAGGCTATAAGTGATCGGAGAAGATGGAAAGTACTCTCTAAGTGTAGAGAGTCGTGTTTAAGTGAGTATAGTTTAGCTCAACTTGGTTACCTTCAATGTGAAGTGAGTGGAGTTTATATAGAACACTTGTTGTCCAAGATAGTTTCATGAAGCTTTGGTGCTGCCAAGTCTCCTCTAGCATTGCTCAAGGTAGGGGACCGCCTGGTGGTTGATAATGAATGTATATACTCATTGTAACCATGTTTATAACAGATCACATTCTCTTTGCTAACTGCTCCCGTGATTCTAGGGATAGGGGACTAGCTGAGGTGGCATCCTCCATGTGCATGCATTCATAGCTTCCACGTTTCTCTGAGAGGTTCCCTCAGCTTGGCCTTTCACAAGACCGTTTGCAGAAATGGGCTGGCCCATTTGGATATCTTTTGTATGGGTTCGGCCAACTGGCGATGGGTTCGGCCCATCAGTTCGGTCCATATATTAACCCCTACAGCTCGGCCCAGCCCAGTATCGCAGCTGGACTAACCTTTCCACTGCGAGTTGGGCCCAAGTACTTGAGGACTTGGGTAGACTGTTGATCATGAAGCTAGGCTTAATTGGTTTGCCCACATGTTCATTTGACCCACTTGGATTTGGGCTTAAGTGGATTGGGTCGGCCCAAGGCTTGGATTCGACCCATTTCATATTTAGTCCCTTCACGCCCCTATAGGTTTAGCGCCGTAACCGGCCAGTAATCCTGGGATAACCAAAGGCCTCGAACCTGAAAATCATAAAATATAAAGGGCTGTGGAAGCAAATATATAAAATACATTGTCCATAGAGCTGTGCTGACATACATGGGACAGAGAATTTAAACTTAAATATATACAAATGACATCAAAAGTTTCATAAGTCGTGTATCACCACATAGATAATAACAAAAGGGACTAGCCCAGTGTACAGGGAAACAAAAACAAAAAACAAAGAAAGTAACAAAGTTCACAAAACCCGACTTCTCATATGGGAACCTCCCCGGGAGGCACAGTAGCTGGTTGACCCAAAACTCTCCAAGCAGCAACTTAGGCCTGGTCACGCACCTGCTCACCTACATACATAAGATAAATAGTGAGCGGAAGGCTAATGAATAATAACAGAGTAAAGGTTTTAATGAATGATGTCCGTATCAGAAACAAAGTCTTGTACATAATTAAATTTCAAACCATAAACAAATTCATATACATAGTCATATTCATGTTCACAATTCATACATTTCTCAAGGTCATACGTGGTATATCCATTAGCGTTAACAAATCCAATGACCCGTAGAGGGACGGCCATGAAGGCATTCCGATGACTCATGTGCACAGAGACATTTCCGATGACCCATGAAGGGACGGCCATTAAGGCTTTCCAATGACCCATAAAAAGATCTCCATAAAGGCATTCCGATGACCCATAAAGAGACACATATCATATGATGCTAAGGATGCCACGAATACATTTTAAAATATTGGACTATCATTCATTCCATCACAAAATAGCATTTCAGAAAACAGATCATTTCATATCATCAGAAAATAATTAAAGTTAAATATAACTTTATAGAGTTATTACTCACAGATGGCTCTGGATGCAAATAGACAAAGCAGACTAATCAAATGGCTTATGGTGCGTGACCTACACAAACATAACATATACACATATTGAAACACACACTCGGATAGTACTTAACTTAAGTCTTTTCATTCTTAGTATGTTTCTAAGTCTTAACCTCCTTATTATGTCTTAATCATGGCCTAGGAATGCTTAGGATGCAATGAGGATGCGAAAACATGCTGTTCAACACTTAGTTAAATTGCCGAAGACAGGATCGTCGCTCGAGCATAGCTTTCCTCGCTCGAGTGGAGGTTCAAAAAATGTGAGAGGTCGCTCGAGCGGTCTGTAAACTTTGCAAAAGTACTGGTTGTGTGATTTTTTCGCTCAACGCACACTCGACGGTCGCTCCAGTGGTCTGCAAAACATGTAAATTTCTGGGAACATGCATTTTATGCTCGAACAAACTTTTGGTCGTTTGAGCGAAAGTACAAAAAACAAGAGTAGTTGCTCGAGCACAGGTTCTGTCGCTCAAGCGGAGAGGCAGAATCTAGAATTTCCAGATTGTTGTTTAAGCTTCAAAACTCGAATTCAACCCAACAAAACACATTATTTTGGCCCCAAAACTTGAGAAAACTTGTCTAAACTTGGAAAACATGGAGAATTAATGATCATTTCACGAAATCAAGGCCCAAAAGCATGTCAATTGTTCAAAATCAAACTTGAAATGTTGAAAACATAACATGTATGCAATTTCTTAGGTACAAAGTTTTCAAAACATGAATAGATGGAGTGTTTTCATGGAGAATTATAGCAAGCTCTTAAGAGAGAGCAAAGATATGCACTTGCATGTAAGAATTTGCAAAAATAGAACTCAAAATTCATGAATTATGCATACAATGCAAGGATTGATCTCAATTCTTGTTTTTAAGTTCAATTTTGCTCTTAATCTCTAACTTCTCTTGAATTCAAGCATGAGTGAGTCAAACACAAAACTTAAGGATTGAAATTCTTACCTAAAATTCTCAATTCACTACAAAAAAATTGACTTTTTGCGACGGCAAAATGCCGTTGCAAATACTCAAGTTGCCATCTCAAAAGATTTTTTGCGACGGCAGATGACTTTTAGCGACGGCAAGTGGGGGGTCGCAACAAAGGGGGTTGCAAAAAGGTTTAGCGACGGCACGTTGCCGTCGTCTTTTTTTTTAGACGGCAAAGTTTCCTTTTTGTGACGGCAAAATTCCATCGCCATTAATATGGAAAAATCTGTCATTTTTTGAGATGGCACTATGTTGCCGTCGCTAAAGGTGTTATTTGCGACGGATACTTGCCGTCGCTAAAAAAATATTTGAGAGAGCATGATATGCCGTCTCTAAAAGATTATTTGTGACGGCAAAGAGTACCATTGCAAAAGGGTTTTGTCTCAACTCTGCCAATATCATTTGCGACGACAATGTGGTGCCGTCTCAAAAAAAAAAAAAAAAACTTGCAATAAAATTATTAAAAATATAAAAATTACCTGTATTAAATAAAAAATAATTGAAAAAGAAACTAATAATTACATAATAATATAAAAATTCCAGTATAAAAATAATAATTCATCCATAATAAAAAATTTCTTGCATTCATTCATTACAACACATTAGCAAAATTATCCCACTACATAATATTGCATAATACAAATACAATGTTTAAATACATAATGTTGTTCACAATTCAAAATAACGTAAATCACAAACAAAAGTTTCCCTCATGATTCTTCCGTGGGTAACAGAAACAAAAGTAAATCGCAATCTTCATACGCCTGTATTCCACAAGAAGCAAACTACTACTCGGGAAATATCTGAAAACAAAAAATAAAAATAATTAATGACAATATAATTATGTGTTAATATTTTAATTACAAAAAAACATAAAAAATTAACTACTATATAATTACAAAGATAATTAAGTAAATAATTTTGGCGAGACGGAAATCCGGCTCTAACTCCCAAACCGGAAACCCGATTGGAGTCCCGTCTTCTCCCACAAGTCTCTCATGCCTAGGCGGTCATGTGTGCCAAGTTTCGTGCTAAATCGACGCCGTTTGGTGATTTTGGAGCTTCAACACCTCGAATTTAAGTTTCTTAAGGAACTAATTTGCCTAGAATGAAATCCGGCTCTAACTCCTAAACCAGGAACTCGATTCGAGCCTCGTCTTCTCCCACAAGTCTCTCGTGCCTAGGCGGTCGTATAGCGATCCCGGGTTTACCCCTTGTTGTACAGTGATCCGGACATGTGTCTGTGGATGTTAGTAGTTGATTATTATCTGGTTTACATCCTTTCCTACTTTGTATTTGAGTTATAGGATGTGCTGAGCAGGTTTGTTACAGGTTGGTTGAACTTAGGAACCAAAACTAGTTGCCCAGATTTTGGCCTGTCCGCTCGAGCGGAGCTTTTGACGCTCGAGCGGGGACCTTGTTGTTGCTTGTCCGCTCGAGCGGGGGTTTTGGCGCTCGAGCGGGGAATACACCCATCCAGTATTTCCTGTGTAGTGTTGGACGCTCGAGCGGGGGATTGGTCGCTCAAGCGGGAGGTTGTGAGTGACGCTCGAGCGGGGAATTGGGCGCTCGAGTGGGGACCTGGTGTGTCGAGATTCTGGGAGTGTGCATTCGCCGCTCGAGCGGGAGTTTGGCCGCTCGAGCGGGAGTCTGTGAGTGGCGCTTGAACGGGGGTTTCCACGCTCGAGCGGGGCAACTCTTATTTAAATCTGGAATCCGACTTTTTGATCACTTTTTCAAGATCTTTTCTCTCTCTTACTTTTCCAAAAAGCCATTTTCAGAGCTTCTCACTCTAAAACCGGCCATTCTCTCTTAGATTTGATCTAGTAGGAGTTGTTTGCTCACTTTTGGCCTTTACAAAAGTTGTGTTGATCGTCGAGAGCTACATTTTAATCTGAAAATTTCGGGATTTGGAGCACTTTGGTTTTAGTCTTCATCTCCGTTGGAGCTCAAACTTTGAGGTAGGGATAACCTACTCCTCTTTATGAGCTTTGTCTTTAAATTTTAGTATTTCGGGATGTTGGGAGTTGTTGTGAAATTTTGGGAAGGTTTGGGGATTTTGTGTAATTTTACAAAAGTTGGGGTTTTATTTATAATGAACCTAGAGGCATGTTTGGTATAGAGACATGGAATAAATGTTGAAACATTGATAAAAATGGAACCTAAGGGTTGTAATGTAATTATGGAAAATGTCCTAATTACATTGATTAATTAATTGGGATAATTAATTGTGAGAAATGAGGAATTGAAGTGGAAATGTTGAGATTGGGAGTGTATGGGATGAAAGGGTGTAGTTGAATTACTTATCACTCACCGAATTGAAATGTTGATTATATATCCATTTGTTGCATTTATATTCTGTATAGAAATAACTGCTTTGGGCTATTGGTGGAGGATAGTCTTGATTGTTGTAGACAATGCATGATAATTAGGCAAACAAAAACCGATCATTGAAATGTGTCATTGAGTGTGACAGTTGAAAGAATACATTAATTTTATGTATTGATTGGTGATGTGTATAACTATTGTTTATATGCATTGTGTTGTGTTGGAGAAGATAGGGGATGTACTCCACGGTTTAGGGGATGATAGGGGATGGACCTCTAAAGCGGATGTTGTTTGGGAGAAGATAAGGGATGGACTCCATAGATATAGCTCATATGCTTATCTAGTAATGTGTTGACACAGCTCATACGCTTGTCTTTGGAAGTGTGATATTGCTCTTAGGCATATCTATGGAAGTGTTGATATAGCTCATATGCTTATCTGCTAATGTGTTGATATAGCTAATGTGCTTATCTTTTAACATTAAACCCATTAAATATAAAACAAGACATGCATCATAAAAAGAAAACATTATATTATTTCAATCATCAGAGTATTACGAAATAAAACATCATAATAAATGCCCCACGGGCTTACATCTTGCCAAGCCAATACTTGGACACAATTTCATGAGCTCTAACTCAAACAAATAAAGCCCTAGGCTTGAATGTTTACATAGTTCAAATAAAGCAAATAAAATAGAACAAGTCTTCGAGTCCAAATCCTCACAAGCTAAGTTCTTGGAGGTAGTGAACCGCCTGAACCTGAAAATGAAGTTCCCATATAGGGTGAGCCACAGCCCAGTAGAGAAAATACTAAACCAAGCATAAGAATTAACTAAAGCAGTAGCATCCGATACATGGTTAACACCAAATAATCAATTTACAATTTTATGACACGAATGTCTACATTGCCTATGACACTTTGTCTATGGCATAACTCACCTTCCAACTATGGCACAGAACCTGGCCAAACAACTCAACATGGATAACAAATCAGGTTAAACCTTTCTTGTAACAAAATAAACACACATACTGGTGTTCTAACAATCTCAATCAAATCCACTTCTATACTTCCCAACTGATACACATGGTGGTGATGTATCATATCAACAACAATTAGATAAGCATATGAGCTGTATCTCTGCTATAGGCGCGCATATAAGCAGCAACCCTGGGTTCATCCCCTATCTTCCCATAATCATTAACCGGTTTAGAGGTACATCCCCCATCTTCCCCTAAACCGTGGAGTACATCCCCTATCTCCTCCCATACACAAGTAATGCATATAAACATAAAGTCATATACATAATAAATCAATACATAAATTTAATGTATTATTCCAACCTTTATACTCAACAACTTAACCAAATGATTAGTTTCAATTTTGCCTAATCCACATGCAGTGCCTACAACGATCATGGCTATCCTCCACCGATAGCCCAAAACAATTATTTCTAAACAAGAAATAAATATAACAACAAATGTAATTTCAACATTCTCAAAGGTAAGTATTTAAACTAACCAAATACATCATTAAACCACTAAATTCCCCAATCTCATGAATTAAACCCAATATCACAATCTTCCCTTAAATTAATTATATAAATTAATCTATGACAAACCCTAAGATTTCTCCCAAAATTACCAAACTACCCCCAACATACATACAAAATACCACCACTTAGGATTAAAGCGTATAAATGGAGTAGGAAATCCCTACCTCGAAGATATAACTCAACAAGAAGAAGATGAAGAGGGATGCCCAAAACTTCAAAGTACTCCAAACCAATAATTTCTCCGATTAAATGAAAGCCCTCACTCTCCCTCTATCTTATTTGTGAAGGAACTAGGGTAGAAATCCACTCTAGATAGATCAAACCTAGGAGAGAAGATGAGTTGGAGAGAGAAAACTCGTAACCTAGGGTTTTATAAACTGAAAGAGGCTGAAAAACTGTTTTAAAACACGCTGCCGCGTATTTAAACTCAACAGGCCCGCTCGAGCGCACAAAACACCGCTCGAGCGTAAAGAACAAAAACAATGTACGCTCGAGCGCAATGTTAACCGCTCGAGCGTAGATTCTCCCATTCCAGAACCCACGCCAAGAAACACACTACCCGCTCGAGCGTTCAACAATACCGCTCGAGCTCACCCTGCCTCGAGCTGATTGCACACCTCCAGTATTGTGACCCGTAGATATCACACCCCCTGCAGAAGTT